>JANITW010000004.1:12446904-12459004 GCA_027564335.1 Erythroxylum williamsii | reverse complement strand
TTTAATTAATTATAATTTGATTGTGATTAATATTTTAAAATTCTAATGTTAGAGGTGTATCACTTAAGTATTATCATTATTTTATTGTACTTGCATGTAAATTTTGATACGAAAATTTTATTTAAAATTGTTGTTTTGTATAAATAAATATATATATATATATATATTTATAAGGTTAATCCATACATTACAAAAGACCTGTTCCACTTTTTATTCTTACATACAATTGGTAATTAAGCTGCATTTCAAATCATTCATTTTACTTATACTTAATCTAACATATAAAAATAATATATAATATTTGACAAATTATCATAAACCAATAATTTTTAAGTTATAAAATTTATCATCATTACCATTATTTTTATTAAACATTTGACGCATAAAATTTTGCTTACTCTCATAAAACATTGCCTTTTTTAAAGTTAAAAGGAGATATTTGAACTTGCTTCAAATGTTACCAAGGGCAAATAGGTAAAGCATTTACTCAAATCATCTTATTTATTTGGCAAAAAAAAAAGATTAGGTCAAGTATGCATTTGAACCCAAAGTTTGAGGAACTATGTTTTTTTTTTTGATGGATATGAAAGTATTCAAGTCAATTGAGAGTGTTAGGCCATTTTCTAGTAACTTTAAAATTATGACTTAATTATATGACCATCATTTTATCATTTTAATAGGCCTTGTGATCATTATATTTAATATTGCCTAAATTATCTTTGTACATAAATAAATAGTTTATGATATGCAAAAGATGATATAAACTAAACTTTTTCATTTTTTTAGAAATTCAAAATTACATTAATAGAAAATGCATTAGTACATGTTACCAATGCCAAAACAGCCCAAAACATAAAATATCGAGGAAACTTAAGACAATATGTCAACCTAAGACAATGACGTAGTAAAAAGAAACGCAAACACTGGACCAAAGAACAATATGAACAACATTGTTACATATCCAAGGTGTAAAAGGGGTAAATGATCCCCCACCCATTTGCACTTCGAAGGTTCTAGTATTTCCAAAATAGGGCTAGGCGATCAGAGGTCTTCTCGGCACACTACCATCTAACCAAGGTGAGAAAGATCAATCTTGGTACATCTCCTTCTTAAATCTTCTTCATTCATCAAACCCACCCAAATTAGGGATTGGGTAGAGGATATTTCTAAACGAGATACACCAGACGATGGCTGATCTCCTGGGTTTTATGTTGTTCATCCTTACTACTCATGGATTAGAATTAGTTCTGATATTACATGGACCAACGTTCCTGTTCAGCACTTATGCTCATGCTTTGCACTTTAAAGGGGAAGAACTCTAGGACTTTTGTAGCTTACAAGTGCACTCACTCCTTCTTCTTAAGGTATTTTATTACAAAAGTTTATAGATCTACTTTGTCATGTGATTGTTTGCCCCTTCCACATATTAATTGATTCTCCAGATTGAGGCTAGATTAAGGCAGACTATTTCAGATCGTAGGGTACATAGGACATTCTTTCTAATTCCACCAATTAAAGAGGATAGAACCTCATTTTTGGAGCATGCAATATTTTGAAAATTCTTGATATTTCTCTCTCACTAAATCTCCTTAATTGAGGAGGTGAAGGAGATGTGTGTGTATATATATGCTTGTTGTAGTTAGGAACATAGTTTAGCTTCAGAAGCCAATCAAGAGCTTCCATGAAGGTGATATCTGCATTGAAAAAACACAAATCCTGAATATATATATATATATGTATGTATGTATGTATGTATGTATGTATATATGCTTGTTGTAGTTAGGAACGTGGTTCAGCTTCAGAAGCCAATCAAGAGCTTCCATGAAGGTGATACCTATATTGACAAAACACAAATCCTGAATCTTCTCCCATATAAACTGGAAGAAGGGACATAGGAAAAATAGGTGATTCTTCCTCTATCTCATAGAGGACACAAGTAGAATTAGAAGAAATGTAGTGCATTATGTCCATTGTTCTTAGTTTATTCAGTACAGCAAGCCATAAAAGAATGAAGTAGCTAGGCATGAGTGACAAATAATAGGAAACCAAATCTGCCTTGTATTGTTTTGATTCTGTCAATTTCTAAATTTTGCAATGCTAAAGGGTTTGGAGGTAGATTGATACATTAAAATGTGTCATTTCTTCCTAAGTTAGGATAGTAATTGGGAATGAGAAGCTACAAATATGAGGGAATATTCCATTGCCCCTCTAGGATGATAGAATTCACTTTAGAGTTGATAAGAATTCCATTCCAATACTGAAGAGCTTGAGGAATTCTATTTTGGGGGGCCTTTAGCAATCCAATTATCAAACAAAAAGTAAATCTTGCTCCATTTCTAACCTTACAAAATACCAAAGGTTCTAAGATAGATCTTAACTTCAAAACTTGAATCAAGGACCAAGAAAAGGAAGATTTTAGAGGAATAAACCAAAGGTTGGATCTTTTAAGGCTATAGCTATGGAACCATCTAATCCATAAATATTTTTTTTACCTAAAAGGATGTTCCATAGATTTTTTATCAAGGCTAATCTATTAAAGGTTACAATAGCGGTCAATCTTCGACACCCCTCTTTTCTTCTTTTACATACTTATGACCATTTAACCTAAGCAAAGTGGCTGTTTGAGTTTAAGTTCCCCCATAAAAATCTTCTAAATAGCTTCTCGATGGTTTTAATGACTCCTTTGGCTAAAGATATGTTGGAAGGCTAGTAAACATGAAGGGAATTCAGGATAAGTTTGACAGGTTGCAATCTCCCACCAAAAGAGAGAACCTTATTAGATCACATACTCAATATCCTCTGTATTTTCCTTTTAAGGGAAAGGATTCAAAGAATTGTATCCATTTTGTGGTAATAGATAGACCCAGATAAGTCAGAGGAGCTAGCTTCCTACTTATACTTATGATTAAAGATATCCTATTTCCATCATAGCTGCACTGACAGCTAGAATGAAATGGCTCTTTTTGAGGTTCATCTCCAAACCTAAAAGGTCTTTGAATAAAGACAATGTCGAGATAAACAGTTCAATAAATTTACTATGAGCCTTGGAAAAAAGCAAAAGATCATCCTCAAAGTATAAATTCATAAGTCCTACCCTCTTGCATTTGCTATGAAATTTGTAGTCTTTGCTATTACCTACTCATTGGTCGCTTCAAATTCTTAAGGAGTTTTTATGTATGTAATTTGATTATTTGTGATTAAATATGATATCTCATTTATGATTGAAATGGAGTGTTAATAAAAACAATGTATGATAGTATAGACTATACTAAAAATTTAAATTAATTGGAAGTTAGGAAATGAAATCTAATGGAACTCAGGTTAATAGAATAAAAGAATAACAAAAATTTAAAGCTATAAAAGTTTGGAAAAAATTTAGTAGTTCTTGAATTTTGTAAGAAAAAGGAAGATAAATAATGTATAATAATAGGGAGAAATTAAAAGACGTAAGCTTAGTATTTTTAACCTTATTTTTCCCCCCAAATATGTAAACTATGAGGTATTTCTTTGTTTCTCTTCTTTCCGTCAATCTAGAAAGTCTAAGATGAAAATCCAATTCTTCAAATCTATATTTAAGCACCCTTTTCTATCATCCATCATGACTCGATCCAAAACAACATTAGCCCAATATGTGGCATCTAGGGTTAGAGATGCTACATTTGAGAAATTAATGGACAAACACAAGAATCTCGTTAAAGTCACTGCCATCCAGGACTTGATTCTTGCTAATCCCAACCTTAATCAGTTTCTATTGATTTCCTCTTTCACCTCTCCCAAAAGCTCCACCTCAATTGTGGTGCTCCAGCCTTTCTCCGAAGATATCCTCACATCTTTTGCATCTTCTATGACCCATCTACCTCCAAGACTTTTTGCAAGTTGACTGACATTGCACTTGAAATAGCTCGCACAGAAGCAGAGGCTATTGATGCTAATTTATCTGTTGTTCTTGACCATTTGGTACGCCTTTTGTCCATGTCTACATCCAAGTCATTGCCACTTCGTGTTGTTTTCAAGGTTCGGAGAGAGTTGGGTCTTCCCAATGATTTCCAGCAATCTGTAATATCTCAAACCCCCCCAAGTTTTTAGACTTATTGATGCTCATGAGCCTAATACACATACTTTGGAACTAGTTGATTAGGTTCCTGGGAATAATTTTATATCAGCAGTTGAGAATTGGAGAATGTTGGAATGTTGTAGAGAGGATTGTAATCTTGACAAAACAGAGTTTCGATTTAGTTTCAAACATGTATATCCTCCAGGAATGAGGTTGAGTAAAACCTTCAAGTCCAAGGTTAAGGAATGGTAGAAGTTGCCATATGTTTGGCCGTATGAAGAGTTTGGAGAAACAAAAAGGTCGAAAACAAGACTAAAAGAGTTAGAGAAACGGGCATTTGCAATTGTACACAAGTTCTTGAGCTTGACAGTGGAGAAGATGGTGAAAGTGGAACAAATTAGCCACTTTAGGAAATGGTTTGGGCCTGACTTGAACGTAAAGGACTTGTTCTTGGATCATCCAGGTGTCTTTTACTTGTTAACCAAGGGTAAGGGACATATTGTATTTTTGAGGGAAGCATATGAGAGGAGTTGCTTGGTTGAGCCTAATCTAGTGTACAATGTTAGGAGAATGCTTTTCGATCTTGTTGCTCTAGGACGTTGTGGTTTAGTGACGAGTGACTCTGACGATTGAGAATGAGGTAGCACGTCATTATAACCGTGGTTCGTCGCTTGCATTCATTTTGGTTTGTTGTAGATCACTTACTTAATTGAGCCTAATCTAGTGTACAATGTTAGGAGAATGCTTTTTAATCTTGTTGCTATGGGACGTCGTGGTTTGCTGATGAGTGACTCTGACAATTGAGTATGAGATTTCACATCATTATAACTGTGGTTGGTCACTCGCATTGGTTTTGGCTTGTTGTAGATCATTTATTAGTATCTCATGCCATATTGTGTGATAAGTACAAAGTTACATCAAATGGATATAATTTTGTATACCTTTTCTCGAGGCAGAAGGTAGGAACAAAATAAGCTAAGATTTTGTTGGCTAACTTTCAAAAGTATGAAAGTGGTAGAGGCTGCAAAGCACACCAAAAGCTCTCTTGGTGTATGGGGATGGGGTCATAGTCTTGAAATCACTAAACAACATTTTTACACAATATTTTGAAACCAACAGGAGTTATCAGTTGACTTCATGGGAACATGGAAGCCAGAAGGTTGAACATCCAATTAAATTCCAAGCATGCTAGTGGAACAAGTGTGTAAAACAAATGTTGATCCATGTAGGCAGACGGAATCATTCGTAACTGATACTAAACTTTGGAACGTTGAAAGATATCATAGCAAGATTCAGTTTTCTGAATGTTCTTCATAGCAAAACATAATATCCTGGATGAAAAATCCACAAAAGTCTTAATATAAAGAAGTTTCTCTTTGATTACACGAAATTTGGAGCGGCAGTTTTGAAGGCGTTCATAAAACTTTACCTTCCCATGCCTTGGGAAACATTATGGACATTTTTGTGTTTGTTGAATGAATAGTTCTTGAATGCTAGAAAGTAGTTAGAAAGAACTCTGGTTTTGCATTTACTGAGTAAGAGGGGATGGGACTAGATTCTCCATGTGAGAGCTATTTCTCTGCTACAGTGGGAGTTCAACTGATTTGTAATAAATTGTTATTTTATGTTAGCTACGATAAGCTCTATAATAGAGGGTAGGGAAGTAGTCTTCTGTTCAAACCTTCTATATTTTCTCTCTTTCCAAATTTCTTAGGTGCATGTGGCAATTGAGATTAGGATCACTGCTATATCAAAATTTGACACATTTAAATGGGATAACTCAGTAAGAATGTCATAGAGATTGTTCAAAATTGGATCAGTAGTACTTAGTCTGGAGATTTTATCCCAAATTTCTTTAGAGTAATCAAACTCAAAGAAAAGATGGTTTCTAGTCTCTTCCTTTAGATTACATAGGATGCACCTCTTTGAGGGGGCATGAATTACAGCCTATCCATTGTGCTGAGTCTATTCATCATTGCTAGCCAGAGCAGAATGTTTATTTTAGGTCTAAGAACCTTGTTCCAAACTATAGAGTACCATTCCACTATATTAAATATCCATTTCCTCAATTTCTTAGCTTCCTTTCGCGTCATTTCAGAAACTAGAACCTCTTTTCATAAATAAGTGTCCTTTTCTCCGAGACTTCTGAACTATGGAATGGACAGAAGTCTAATTTCATCGGTTGACAGTGACTAGCTTCCATTTGTAATAATTTCGTTGAGCTTTGTATTCATAAGAAACCTTACCACTAAGGTTCTTGCCATTTGATTTTGAAATAATGCACCTTGCCCAGTCCAATTATCATACCATAGGGAAAAACTTTCTCTATTCCCTATTTGACAAGAGATATTCTGTTGAACTTCTTCCTTTATTTTCAAAATTTGGTTAAAAAACCAAGTGTTACTGTCTTTTGGTCTTAGAGCCCAGAAACTCTCATCTTTTAAAATGTAGTTGTGAATCCATTTGATTCCCATTGACTGCTTATCACTAACAATTCTCCAAATTCTTTTGGTCATAAGTAATCTATTCTTCTTGGTTATTGATTCCAATCTCAATCCTCCCTCTTCTTTTGGTTGACAAGATGGGCCCATAGTCTTGCAATCACTAAACAACATTTTTACACAATATTTTGGAACCAGCAGGAGTTATCAGTTGACTTCATGGGAACATGGAAGGCAGAAGGTTGAACATCCAATTAAATTCCAAGCATACCGGTGGAACAAGTGTGTAAAACAGATGTTGATCCATGCAGACAGACGGAATCATCCGTAACTATTACTAAACTTTGGAACGTTGAGAGATATCATAACAAGATTCAGTTTTCTGAATGTTTTTGATAGCATAATATAACATTCTGGATGAAAAATCCACAAAAGTCTTAATATAATGAAGTATCTCTCTGATTACCTTCCCATGTCTTGAGAAACATTACGGACAGACCAATATTTACAAAAACGGGAACACGACATGAAAATTCTAACAGCGAAGCTAAGATCAGACAAAACATGATTGCCTGAGAATAATAAAGATTCCTATTAAGAACTCACCATTGAGTGAACTTACAATGATTAAATCACGGTAGTTCATAAGGATTTGAACTTCTAGCATTCAACACACTTATCTTTATTTGTGTTCTAAGACGAATAGAGGTTATGTTCTGAGCTAATTTAAAATTGAAACAAGATTATTATTTACCTCATGTGAGAAAATAAGAATTAAGTTATTAATAACAATGAGCAAAATTTGAAAATGGGATATATAAATGTTAATTAATTTCACATTAACAACTCTTGGAAATTGAAAAGGCTTATCCTAGAGTTCTCCTTTTAGAATCTAAGTAGAGCCCTCTCGATCTTATGGTAGCCTTTCAATCGATACTTGACTCTAGCAAAAGATTCCTACAAAGTCAAGTCGTTTAACTATTTAAAAATTTTTAAACTTTGATAATTAAAAGCGTGAAAAATAGTGAAATTTTTTTGTTGTTTTCTATCATTTTCAAAAAATTTTATTAAAAAAGTTTGGTAGCACACATTTTGACATCTTCAAAATTTTCAAAGGCCTTGTAATATTTCAAAACACTATCATTACCAGGTCAGTACACACCTTACCTTATCATACCAAAAAGTATTCACTTCTTGGGGAATTCTACCAATTGTAATGAATTTCTAGAGTCATATGAGCGTCTCCACTTAAATGCTAAACAAGAAATAGTTTCTTGTACGCCAGGTTTCACAAGAGGATGATGATGATACCTCCTCCAATGAAGATGTAAATTATACTACAGACTGACACTGGGTATAAACACATCATTAAAAATGTACTAGTCATTGTGTAGATTTTTATTTGTCAATGGTCAATATCTGTTCCCATTTTTGTAAGTATTGATGAAGATTAATTTTACAGAAATATTGAAGTTCAAGAAAATCTGTTGCATCGAGATAGTTAACCGATCCAATCAACCTAACAGCCAATAACCAAAATGTTCAAAAATGCTCGTCATAGCATTTTAAGTCTATAAACGTTCAAAGTCAAGTCAGTAGGAACAAAAGCTAGAAAATTGCACCATCTTGGTAAGGCCAACAAACTTCTGCTGCATGTCCCACAAAACTTTTTGACATTTACAACTATCGTTTTGAGAATTGGAATAGAAAGCTTAAATTAGTATATAATAATAATGAGTAAAAATTATAAAATTAAGTAAAATAAAATATTTTATTAAATGAAAAGAATATACAAATATCTATTAATATGTAATGAACTAATAATAAGTCAAATCTAATAATGCAAAATAAATTTTAATCTAGCATAAAATTTAAAATAATAATAAAAATAAAAATTATTTTTGAAGCAATATATTTTATCATTATCATCAAAAGTTTCAAATTCTTCACTATTATGTAAAGACTTTTAAATCATGTTTTTATCCAAAATATCTGCATCAACTTTTTCTACATCCAAATAAATTATAAATTAGTAATATATGAAGTTATTTTCTATTGTAAATTTGTAATATATTATACCTTTAACAATAAATAAGAACAAAATAAGATATCTACTGAACTGAACATAAGTAGATATTCTTAATTTGTTCATTATGACAAATGCATTTTCTTCGTAAATCATCTTTCCAAGTTTATTATAATCAAGAATAGATAATGATTCTTCGTCTTTATTAAAAAAATCAATATAGTTAATACAATCACTAGCAATTGAATTATACGTTTTCATCTTACTAAACGCTTTGAATACATAATAAAGAAATTGTAAAGCCAATAATAAAAATAAAATTAATAAAAACTAAAACAAATCAGTGAAATTCTTGTTCTTCATTCTCATATTCTAAATGACGTAAATAAAGTTATTAAGCCATTGATTTTTCAAATAATTTCGTTTCTTTGCATGAATACGTTAAAAAACATTCTAATTACGTTCACAACTAAATACAGAAGTTGTTTAACTGAGTAATATAATAGCGAATTTTCTTAATGTTGGAGCACCTTTACCAAATAATCTCTACCATTTATTTGTATTTTAAATTAATAGGTACAAGGAATAAAAATATATATTATTAATAAGTAAAGGATGAACTAAGTATAAAAACTTATCAAGCTACATTTTTTTTCAACGTAAGTTCTCTCCTTACAAATGAACTAGTAAAACTCCTTAAACATTCACTGAAGAATTTAATTTTATTTGTTACCTTTGATTCCTTTTCAATAGAGAAAATAACTTTGCACTTAATTACGTCAAAGAGATTGTCCATAATATTATTTTTACACGTGTCTCCATTATATAAGCAATAAGGATTAAGAAAATAAGTTGTTAAATAGATCATTTGAGTAAGATGCTTATCCAATCATTGGTCAATAAGATTTATATAAAGTTTGTATAATTTTTGCTTCGCTTTTAAAAGACATAATTATTTTGCAAGCTCTATACATACCATCATATATATAACCCAATGATGATTTCTCATTTGAGTCAATAATCCTTACCAACCTCACAAGTGGAGCTACAATCTTTACAATGATTAAGAAGACATCCTAAATTTTATTGTCTAGAATAATGACAATTTTTTTTTCCTTTCGCACTATTTGATAACTTATAACTTGAAAAATATTTACTTGTCTACTAAATTTTAAAGTAGTTGTTCATGTTTATAAACATTTTTTAGGTAATAAATGAGTTGTAAACCTAGTAGTAGTAGGATGCACAATATCAACTCAATCTTCTTGCTTTCTTAACAAAGACAAAAATGTAATATGATTATACACAAAAATTGTGATCTTAGATGCACGTGAAACAAGAGTAGAAATATGGTTTATAACTCCACTATCTTTTAAAATGAGATTTATACAATAAGTAACACATGGAGATCAATAAATATGCCCATACTTTAATTATAATATGCACTCAATTGATACATATTAGTTGCATTATTTGTGCCAAAATGCACGATGTTGTTTAGTCCAACCCACTAGACAATAAAGCATAAGCACTTTTTACCAAATCAGAAGCATTTATAGACTTGATATAGGTTGTTCCAATATTATAGTAAATCAAGAAATTAATTAAGATTCTTTGTTTTTGATCAATCTACCATCTACCATAATAGTGCATCCTATCATTTCCTAGTTAGACTTATATTCGCAATCAACTGATATTCTGTTTTTAAATCTTGAAGTGAAGGCATATGAGTCTCATAATAAGAAGGTGTCTTAAATCCTAGACCTATTGTTGTTGTAGTATCTATTGCCTCTGAAAAAAGGTGAATTTAAAGCATTTAAAGGAATACATAAATGATATAATCATCTAGCCTATATTCATTTACTTTGAAACAATATCCTTATTAACCAAAATATTTGTTGAAGATCAAGGGTAGCTCTTGAAGGAAAATAAGAATCTATGTCAAGAACAACTTTCAATTTTCCTTTATCTAATACTTATTGTGCATCATGATCTCCAAAAGATACATTATAAGCTTCTTTATCTTTCTTTTTTTACTTATTGCTGCAAATAATTTTCAATCATTTTATGTAAATCAAAAGTTCTTTTTTTTTTGCAAGAAGTAATATTATCCTTAAGAACAAAAAAATGCTCCCGCATTATATAAATTATCTCCCTTTTAAATATTCTACCACAATATATAAAATTATAATGAATATTTCCATGAAATGTCTAGGAAGAAGAAATATAATTATATGTTGGATCAAACTTACTACTAATAGAGAATGTTAAGTTAATTGAATCTTTTTTTTGATGATTCCATACTTCCTATTATAATTTCAACCAAAAAATAAAAAATAATTTTGTAAGTTTTGTACATAATTATACGATTTGGACATTCTAACATATATTGAAAATACCTATCCTACGCATTTAATTTGATAAACTAATGCATTTAATGACATTTATGTTGAGATTATGGTAATAGGAAAGTTTAAAAAGAACAAAGACATACAAGTGAATAAAAAACTTTTACTTACTACATATCTTTTTTTTTTAATAATTGAAAAGAAAAATGGATGATTTGGTTTCATCAATTAACACACTTGATAATTTGAAATGGTTAAAAAGATATGACAAAGATATTAATTTGAAAATGTTTGAAAAAAATGGTCACTTGCAAGATCACGTTGTAACTAAAGCCAAGCCCTCGTCTTTGGGTTGAAAACAACAAAGCTACTGACAATTGAATGAAACTTAATCTTCTCAATCAATTTAATACGCCTTCCATACTTGAAAACTTTTATAAAGGTATAAGCCTCGATAATGGTACTAAGGTTTCATGTATGAGATTCAGTGCAATAAAGAACTAGTTCTCAGGCTAAGTAGTCAACAATTTCTTTCCACCAATGATGGCGAGAATCCTAACTTGCTTTTCAGGTGATCCATCTTCGCACAAACAACATCTCCAAGCAACTCGAACAGACCCAGATTTCTTGTAGCAGTTGAAAATAAGAGAGTTGGGGATACAATAAGTAACAATGTTACAAATCAAGAAATAGGATGAGCCAAAGAACAATTAAACGTCATCAAAAAGTTCAATATTAGAGGATTGGAAGGGAAATGTAAACAATCTGACATAAAGAAAGTTTAGATAATTAAGAAAGATTAAAATAGAATAGGAGAACATAAATCATTAGCTGGCAAATAGTCCTCAATCCTTTTAAGCATATGGTTAACAGTTACATCACACATACAACAAAGTTCTGTAACATTGTTACATCGAAAGTGTGAGACATAAATAAACAGACAGAGTAAACACCATAAGGACAAATTGAAAGGATACAAGCTCAAACGCCACACCCCATAATCTTGAAACCTAAATGTCATACAATCCCAAAAGAGAGAAACCCCCAATTCTTCTCCATCAAACTCATTGGTTGTAGTTTCAGTCACGTTTTGTTTAATTATTGCAATATTCATTTAATTGGAGGTCATTTGTCATGACAATTCCAGAGCAACATTTGCGTCTCATACGAACTCTGAGAAAGTAAAGAAACTTTATGACATTAAGTAAATCTCCAGTAGTTTCATGATTGC
>JANITW010000004.1:12422511-12434795 GCA_027564335.1 Erythroxylum williamsii | reverse complement strand
TTTGCTTTTCTTCACAGAATCCACCTTCCCTCCACTAGCTTTTCTTTTCCTCAGCCCTCTCTTATCATTTCGCTTACACTTCTTTGTTATCATTTTCATCACTAACCTCTTCTATTTCATCCTCCAAATCCATATCCCCGTCCTCCTCAGTAACTTCCTTCTCTGAGCTCTTTCCCCAATCCTCGTCACTCGAATCATTACCACCGTCATTGTCATGGTCAGCGTCCACAACATCCTTCATCCCGTCCTCGTCCTCGTCGATCACCGACCTCCTGAAAGCCAAAGAACCCCTACGCAATCGCTTGAACTTCACAGTGGCATCCTCACCCACTCAAATCTTCTCCTTTCTCAAATCAAATTTTCTTCTTCACAATCATCATACAGAACCAAATGCTTACCCGATTTCGTATCATAAGATTTCACACAACCTTCGTACCAACACTTGTCCAGAGGCCAGTAAATCCTAATCCTCTTCTCCACCACCTCATCGCCGTACGACTTTACGGCGGCTCCAGGCGTAGACGCGGCCTGAGAAGGGGAAGGTGTTTGGTCAATAACTACAAGCGGCTTTTTCGACTTGGGATGGAGCGGTGACGGAGTGGTAGGACTAGGGCTAGGGCTAGGGCTCCTAGGGCTAGGTTTTGGCACAGTGTTAGTGACAGTTTTGGCGGGTTTTTGGGTTGGAGAAGAAGATGGTGTTTTGGAAAAGAAAGCTGTGGTTTGTCTTTGAGGGTTGACCAGCGGCGACCTGCCGTTGTTCGGCTTTCTAGACGGCGCCATTTCTAAGTCACTCGAGAAATTTGTACCAAAAACAAAAGCTTACGGAGGCTAAGGGACAAGAGAAGGTCTTGAGAAGAACACTGGTCTAAATAAGCATCATCTCACTGACATGTGGCTTAGGCTGGAGCTAATACCGTAAAGTTGGGATAGCAATTTGGCGGGAATTCCCAGGACATGCTTCGATCGGCGTTACTTGGCGGGAATTTGGGGATGTGATCCTTCGTCCTATAATCTGTACCAATCTTGGTGTCAAGCCATCGACATATTATGAGATACACAAGATTTGATGTGGGAATTTGGGGTTTGTCAATTAATGCTGTTCTAGATTAATTGTCTATTAATTAAATGTTATATCAATAATAATAATAATATTATTATATTTTTAAATAAAAAGTGAACTTTATTATAACATAATTAATTTTACTAAATTCAAAAATATAACAATGAAGCTTAATATTTAAGCCTCCCACTTATCACGTGATAATATAGTTTATATTTATACATTTTAAATATTAAGTCACATAGGATACTCTTTTATTTAAAAAAATTAAAAATAATTGAGATAGCATTTAATTTATAAAAAGATAATTTTTAATATTTAAAAATATTGGACTTCAACTCTTCAAACTAATAAACTTCTGAGTTTCAAAATCTAATTTTAGTTTGTTTTTATTATCATTATGCAATTGTTTTGTGTCTAAATTTTAATACTGCGTCGTTTCAGGCCAATACAATTAAATCGAACCAAAATAAGCCCCCTGTCGGATCGGAAGGCCCAAGTCTCAACACATGCTGTCCATCTCACAACCAACCCAACGGTCGACCTTCCTCAGTCATATCACCATCCACTGCTGGTTTATTACCACTTGTAGATGTAGTATAGCTGCAACATTTCGCTCACAGTTTCGATCGATTTAAACGGCGCGTTAAATTACAGCCACTATCTGTCTCAAAATTCCAGTTGTTTCAGTTTAGTGCTCTTTCTTAATGGCGGTCCAATGTCTCATTCTCTAAAACCACGCGCCACGATCTCCGTGTTACGCCGTCGCTGCTTACAGCACCAATCTTGTTATTCCGATTGCAATGGCCAACTCTACGCCGCCTCGAAGCTTCTCTATCTCGATCAGAGACAAAGAGAAAGACGAAAACGGGGTCGCCGAGAGCAAATGCGCGTTCCTAATTGTAGCTCTTTGCCCTTGTCTCGTTTGTGTGATTCTCCTCTTAATTGTGCTTTCTATAATTCTCACAGTCAAGTTTCACTTCTTTTGCCACACTCCTCTTCGCTCTATCATTTTCAAAAAACATTGCCACTAACAATTTCGTTTTCTAGCCTCGGTAACTTTGGGGATTATTCTAATGGTGGAACTCGAAATAATGATGAGATTGATGAGTGCCAGTGTGAAAATAAAGGTGTAGTTGTGAACTCCAGTGTAAATCCTGAGGAGGTCGAGCGTCTGTGCAAGGTGATTGACGAATTGTTTGCATTTGATAGCACCATGGAGGCTGCTGTTGATGGGTGTAGCATCAATTTAACTCCTCATCTGGTCGTGAATGTGCGGGAAAGGTTCCGTCACGCTAGAAAACCTGCACTCTGGTTCTTCAATTGGACGGTGGAGAGGGCTGGTTTTTGGCACAACTCAAGGATTTATAACTCGATGATGGGCATAATAGGAAAGGCTAAGCAGTCTGAGACAATAGTGTCAATGGAGGAGATGGACGTTAACAGGGTGTTGACAATAGAAACATTTGAAATTGCAATGAGAGCTTTTGCTGAGGCCAAAAAGCGAAAGAAGGCTGTTGGGATGTTTAAGTTGATGAAGTACAAGAATAAAGTAGTTCTTCAGACATTTGATTCGTTGCTTGATTGTCTTGGTGAGACAACGCTTGGCAAAGAAGGGAAAGCGATGTTTGGGAAGTTTCGGGATAGGTTTGTGCCCAATCCGAGGACCTGCACTGTGTTGCTCGATGGATGGTGCAGGGTGAAGAATTTGATGGAGGCGGGTAGGGATAGGAATCACGTGATTGATAAGGCGTTTAAGTCAGATGTTGTTGCTCATAATTTTATGCTTCAAGGGCTGTTGAAGTGTAGAAAGAGGTCTGATTCAATCAAGTTGTTTGAAGTTATGAAAGCCAAGGCTCTATCTCCTAATTTCTGGAGCTGTACGACTTTGATGCCGTATCTCTGTAATCAGAGAATGATGGAATATGCAATTGATTGTTTTGATGAAATGGTTGATTTTGGGTGCGTGCTAGACGCTCCAGTTTATACATGCTTGATCACAGGTTTTGAAAATCAGAAGAGTGTGGCTATGATTCAGGAATTGTTGAAGAAGATGAAAGAAATAGTTTGCCCACTTGATGTGAAGACGTATAATTCTATTATTTTGTTGATGGCTACTAAGAGAACGTCGGATTACGCATCGCGAATATACAAGAGGATGGTTTGGTGTGAGTCGCAAGTTTGCGATGAGATGAGTAGGAAGGGGTATTTACACCTCGGAAGAGTAGGAGAAGACGATGGATAAAAGAAAGAAAGATGCTCAGCTTGACGACAGGTAGTTTAGCTCTGATTTCTTGATGGCTAGTAAGCCTGATATGCTTGAAGACCTTGCAATTCTATGGTAAGTTCGTAACTTTCCAACTTTTTTGGAAAACAGCTATACGAAAAAGGGACGACGCAACTGCCTACACCTTGCAAACTTCATGTTGATCTAATGTGGAATGGTGAAGTGATTTATGATTATTAGTTCTCGTCACTTATAGTTGACTATTGAATGTTTTGTACTAATTGTAATATGTCTGAAGGGCAGCTGTTGGATGGTGGTTCATATTACTTGCTATCGTAAAGTTTCATGCATCCCATGTGTTGTATTATGTTGAATAGTTTTTCCTTGTGGCGAGTGATGTTATTCATCTTTTTGGTATAATATTGATCTTTGTTTATTTTTATTTTCTATACCATATATTACCGTTGGGTTATACAATTCATGATGCTTAAAGTCAGAAAACGTAAGTAGAATTGAAAGCAGCCAAGTGGGAAAGCAGCTATATGTTTTTTGTTTGTCTTCGTCATTCATTGTAGTTTGACCTCATCTAAGAAATACCAGAAAATATAAGGACCTCATCTAAGAAATACCAGAAAATATAGGACATTTCTAGGCCAGTTCCCAGGGATTCTAATCGTCAGAACAGCTGAATTTTTCAAGAGATGGAATAAAAGTATAAAACTAAACTAAGAAAAAGAATAGTTCTTCATATGTTTGATTATATACATAGTACATATTGGGTGTCCGCTTCAACTCAGACTTCACTTAGAACTATTTTAAGACTTGCCAAATATTCCATCTTGTTAAAATATCAACCGAAACTACAATTAATGAGCTCTCATACTATCTCTGGTATCCTCATCTCATTTTATTTCCTCGTAAAATTACCAAATCATATCCAGCCGTCGTGAAGAAAAGGAAGTTAGAACTGCAGGCGTGCAATTGGTCCTAAAATCTCATTTAGCAACGCTTGAACTTAAATCTTACGAACTGAAATAACACTCAATTCTCTGTGTAAGTTAAAGTAGCGACCAATGGTTAATCCAAAATAATAAATATTGAAATTACAAATATTTTGCAAAAAGGAAAGACCAAAATTGATTCATTTGAAGCATTAAAGATGTTCAGGGGTAATCTTCAGTGCCAACCGGAAAAAATTATCAAGAACTTCCAATAATGAACTATGCTAGCAGCACATCACTAAAATAGTCTTGTAACAAGAATTGCCACAGAAAATATCTAGCCTAAGCCACAAGAGTGCTAGCAGTGGTGGATTCGCTGCAAAACACGATGAAGAAAAGAAAAAAGGTCAGAATGAAAAAGGATACTAAAATAAAAATAGAACTAGAGGTAGATGTAAAATCACAAAAGTGTAACATGCAACCATATACCTATGAAAGTCCAACGCAGATCATAAGGTGGAATACAATAAAGATAACGGGTAATCTAATCACAAAATATACAGTCTTCTACACAAGAGTCTCAATATAAGCTATCAAGAAAGCAGATAATTAACCTAGGCATACTACATAACATCCATATTGGTTTTAAAAAAATTCAAAGATACAAACATCTGATCATATAAATCAGTATTTTGTCAATTTAAATAAAAACCTACAGCAACAATTCAAAGATTTGAATTAATCATTCTGATCATATAAAACGGCAAAGAATGGCACGTATAATTCTGTTAAGAAATATATCTATGACCTAAACCTGTGTACTCTCTGATTACAAAGAGGAAATTGACTACTTGTAAGTATGAGTAAAAGGGAAGTAGATACTGCTCTAAACGTGAACTGAAGTAATGATTAATAAATTGCTGAATGAAAAACGACAAGTTATAGGCTTACTATTTCCAGACAGGTGGAAGCTTCTTTGTTTTCTTGTAGTAGCGAGCCAACCTATGAATCCTGCTCTCTACAAGGATCAACCGGAACTTAGAATCCTTATCCTTCCTGTTCCTCTCCAAATGCTTTCTAATAGCAACAGCCGTCTTGATGAGATGATACAAATCTTCAGGGATTTCAGGCGCAAGGCCTAATCAATTAAATCAAAACAATATAATCAACCAAAAGGTACATACCCTAATAAACATTTTTTTTACTACATTATGTCGCAAGTCACAATAGAGACTTTTAAAAAGGCAGACGCAAGCTAACCATTTTAATTTCGTTTTCGATAATAGGGACTATTCACCATAACCAACAACAACATAGCCTCATCTTTCTTCTTTTAATAACTATTCACTCCAACTAAACCCTCTCCCTCTCATTTCACAGAGACCAGAAGGAACCAAAGACCCTAATCCTTTTACCTCCATTCACTATATCACCTCAAGTTCAAATAGACTAAAAATAAGCATACATAACGAGAGAAAGGAAAAAAGAAAAAGAATTACCATTGGCTTTAAGAATGCGAAGGATCTTGCTACCAGTAACACTCCTGACCTGAGCAATACCGTGTGAATCACGAAGAATGACACCAATTTGGGATGGAGTCAGACCCTTCTTCGCAAACTTGCAGATGTTATCTTCCACCTGATACACCAAAAATATCACACATTGCTCCTTCACAACTAACAGTTCAGATCCTAATGCTTTAATCCTCTCAACATATAACTATCACAATCCAAAGCAACCTAACCGAACCCAGTGAGGTTAGGTTAGTCATTGCAATCGACATCCCCAGAACAAAACAATAGGCATGGACAGATAGATAAAGAGAAATAATCCAACGTTGGACGAGAAAAAAAGGAGAATTGGGAGTTGAAAATTTACATCTTGAGAGGAGATCTTAAGCCAACTTGGGGGAGTCCTCTTGTAAGGCAGAGCTGAAGCTGAAATACCCTTACTGCAGCAAAACAACTCTACATCAGATGCACAGAATCATTATTCAAATGCTTATACATACACCCAGGAAGAACTGATTTACCCTCTACTGTGCATACGACCCATGGCGGCGTCGACGAAGGACCTCTCTGTGTGTTGTTGCTTTTTAGCTTCTTCTATAACAAGCTGCGAACCCTAGGTTTTTATGAGCATCAATCGACCACAACGGGCCTTGGGTCTGTATAATAACTATTTTGGACCCAAATAGGTAATGGAGCAGTTAATTTGTGCATTAATCTTGTACATGCAATTTACTCAAAAACTGACCCTGCTAACTTTTTGACCTTGTGCTTTCTTATTATTAAAATGTTTACAAGTGAATTATTTCACATTGTAAAAAATACAAGGTTTAAGATTTATGTAAAATAAAAATTTAAAACTTAATGCCATAAAATTTTAAATTAAATGTATACATAACTTAAATTCAATATTTATTTATTTAAATTTTGATTTATTTGAGAATGACAAAAAGGCCCCCAATTCGGCCTGTTAAACCAACTGATCATGACAAAATGTCTTTTTGCAAAAGAGGACATCATTTTGTCATTTAAAAAAACAATTTAGAGTCGAGCTAGTCAAGCCACCTTGGGCCCGGTCAAGCTAGGGCTTATGCCAAGTGGGGCCTGGAGTCAGCGTCAATCTTAAGACATTAAGAGTCAGACCTAGCCCAACCTGACCTATTGTCATCCCAAGATTTATTAAGATAAGTGATAATTTTATTGGTTGCACAATAAAAAGAAATCTTCTAATATAATGAGTTGATAACGGAAGGAATACTTGTACAAAATATACCAATAATTAAAAAACTTAATTGGTTTGACCGATTTAATTGTAAAAATTTTTAATTGTCCAACTTTTTAGTCTGATTTTCAACTTTTCAGTTCAATTTACTTTAATAACTCTTGTTGTTAAATTTTGATTAATCTATTAATTAATCGGTTATTTTTTGTAAATTAATAATTTATTATACATCAATTATTATTCATTTAGAAACTCTTTTTTAATTGAACTTTAAATTTTTAATAAATAAGGACAATCTCTTTAAATCATATTTTAAATTCTTTAATTTTACTTAATCTTTAGCTAGTTTTATGATAATCTAATATCAGTTGAATCTTTTAAACCTTAAATCTCTTGTCTTATTGGTTTAATTTCCAATGCAATTTTTAAAACATTGAAATTTACACATATGATTAAAAAACTCAACTAACTTGACTAGTTTAAACGTAAAAACTTTGAATAATTTAATTATTTAGTTCATTTTTTAACTTTTCGATTCAATTTATTTTAACAATTGTTGTTAAAAATCAATTAATTTATTAATCAATAGGTCAATTTTTTTAAATTAATAAGTTTTTATAAATTAAAATTAATTAATTAATTTTATTTAACAATCTCCTTTTTAATTAAACTTTAAATTCTTCGATAATAAGAACAATCTCTTTTAATTATATTTCAAATTCATTAATTTTAATAAATGATCAGCCAGTTTTACGACAGCCTAATATCAGTTGAATTTTTAAAATTTTAAACCTCTTTTATTGCTGGTTTAATTTCTAGTCCGATTTTTAAGACATTAGGATACATACCCTCAGGCTGAAATAGGAGAAATGTTCCACATCATCTAACAAAACTATAAATGGGAAACAAAATTGACTTGGGCATAAAGACTAAGAAGTGTATGCCAACCATATTGAAGCGAGAAAGTAGGTACAAGAATACTCCTTGTGTGAGGTTAGAGAACACCTTCTCTAGAAAATCTCCATCACTCAACAATACTACAACCTTGGCTTTGAATTCAAACATCTCACCAACGTTCTCCTCCTCCTCCATCTCATCATCTATTCCATCATTAATATGTCCATCTCATATGAGGACTACCATATAGCTTTTGGGATCAGTGGTATTAGAGCTTTAAGTTATGACCTTGTACTTGCCCCATGTTATGGGTTTGATTCCTTGAAGTGGGAATCGCTCAGTGGTGAAACCAACTAGTTAACAAGAGTTGGCACGGAAGCGTGGTGGATATAAGTAAGATTCGAAATACTTCCCCCACAAGCTATAACTTTTGGGATCAAAAATTACGATGAATATTTTGACATAATTAGTTTGGAGTTCAGGTGAGTACAGTGAAAGTTGGTGAATAGTAATCACAAAAGGTAACAACTGTTCGTGCATTTATTTTACATTATACTATGCAGCTATTGTAATTCAAATATACAGTACTATTCACGTACATAATACTATTGATACATACACATATAGTACTATTCATACGTACAAATAATATTCACGTGAAATAGTGAGAGCTAAATTATGTTCGTGACAAAAGCAATGACAACAAAATTTAAGATTGAAAAGTTCAATGGGAGTAATTTCTCATTGTGGAAGTTGAAGATAAAGGCAATATTGAGGAAAGAAAATTGTCTGGTAGCTATTAGTGAACGGCCAGCTGGGGTTAAAGATGAAATGGAACGAAATTGATAGAAATATTGTAGCTAATCTTCACCTAGTTTTAGCTGAAGGAATATTATCCAGCATAGAGGAAAAGAAGACTTCGAAGAAGATATGAGATCAACTCATAAAATTGTACGAGGCCAAATAGCTCCACAACAAAATTTTTCTGAAGAGGAAACTATACACTTTATGCATGGCGAAATCTACTTTGGTGACGGAGCATTTAAATACGTTAAATACTCTATTTTTCCAACTCACGTCATTGGGATACACAATAGAGATAAGTGAACATACGAAACTTCTACTCCAAAGTCTATTAGATTCATATGATCAACTCGTCATCAATTTAACAACATAAATACTTTAGCCTTCAACAATATTGCAGCTGCTATTCTAGAAGAAGAGAGTCATAACAAAAGTAAGGAAGACAGGCTATCAAATTTGCAACAAACATAGGCCTTGGCGATGACGAGAGGAAGATTAATGAAACGTGGCCCAAATGGGGGTCATAGTCATAGTTGATCAAAACCTAGGAGAAAGAAGAATTTCAAGTGCTACAATTGTGACAAGAAAGGGCATCTGAAGAAGGATTGTTGGAATCTAAATAAAAAAGATTCTATTCCTCAAGGAAATGCGGCAAATACTTCAGATGATGGAGGTTCAATAGTCTATAAAGAAGCAATGACTATTAGAGGTAAGAGAAGATTTATTGATGTATACCTTCTTGATTCAGCAGCTACTTTTCATATGACCTCTCAAAGAGAATGGCTCCATTAGTATGAATCTGTCTCTGGGAGATCTATGTATAGCTGTAATGATCAAGCTTTGAAGATCATTAGTTAGGTACCATCAAGATGGTGATGGGACAACTTAGACTATTGAAAAAGCGCGACGTGTGTAAGGCTTGAAGAAGAATTTGTTATCTATAGGACAATTGGATGATATCAATTTCACACTTGAGATTCAAAACAAGATCATGAAAGTGATAAAAGAAGTGTTGATATTTATGAAAGCAGAGAAGATTGTTATAAATTTGTACATGCTGAAGGGAGCAACTTTGCAAGAAGGAGAGACATCCGTTGCAGTAACTAGTCCAAATGACAAATCTGCAATAACGTGGTATAAAAAGCTTAAACATATGTCAAAACAAGTAATGAAGATACTTGCAGAGAAGAATCTACTTCCAGATCTTACAAAGGTATCACTTCCCTTCTGTGAGAGCATTATGAGTAAGCAATATCGATTAAAGTTCAACACATCAAAGTTCAGAAGCAAAAAAAATTTAGAATTGATTCACTCTGATGTATGGCAAGCACCAGTTATGTCCATAGGAAGAGCAAGCAGAAAATGTTGCGTAATAACAAAAAAGCCAGTGTTTTGAAAATAGATACTGATATAATTAGATAAGTGTACTTTATTGGCCAATTCAATATGTATTCAATTTATATGTATGCTGCCAATGAGGTGAATTGCTAACAAACTGCTACAAAAGTGAGCGAAAACATTGAAAAACAAAAAAGGAAAGTTGAATACACATCTCCCCTATAAGCTAATTCATAACATACAACAACATTTGAAGCCAAACAATACCAATACCATGGAAGTAAAGGTTAAGTTTTTATGAAAGATGTTAATTACACGCCATAGCAATTACAAGTGAAAAATAAAACTTAGAAACCAAAAAAATAGAACAAATATGTTGTTATACAATTCCAAACTATTCTTTTCCTTTTTATATGTAGAATAATCATGAGTTTACATTTGTACATCTAACGGTTGCAATTCTTGGACAGCCAAGAATGTGCTCGTAGATCCAGATTAGCCAAAGTTAGAGTATTGTTAGTCAAGGCAATACCTCTCTGTCTATATTTGTTTGAACAATAAAAAAATCTGCCATAGCAAATCTCTTCCAGCTTCTAGAGAGCTAAACCAAAAGCTAATACATCTTAGAACCTTAAATAAATACTGAGATTGAGAAATCAAGTGCATAGTTGAAAATTGACAAAGATACATGACTTAATTATAGTAATTGACAGGAGTTATGTTCCCTATTCCTACTTCCTAACTATAAAGTCTTACGACCTTCTTTCCCTGACTCGTCTAAAGTGGAAGCAATCATAGAAATGGAAAATTAGAGTTGGTCAATGCCAACACTTGATTCCAATTAAAGTAAAGCAAATAAGGTGATTTGACTTAAGCGCAACTGTAAAACTTTTACAAACTAATCTGGTTTGGCTATTTTTACAACTCTTGAACATAAAAGTATCTTGTTATGAGAAAACAATAATTTTAACATTTCATTCATTTTTTGGTTGACAATCCTAAAAAAACTATGAAATAAAAATAAAATGTAACTCAACATCCCGAGCCTCTCGTGCATATTATGTAACAAAGAAGACAAAAATATAGATAATATGTTTTTTAAATATCTTTTTCAATGGGCTGGATTCGAGAAACACTTAAGGATGACAATGGATCGGGCTGAGTTCAGATTGGACCAACCCATTTGTGGTCCGCCCATGGCCCAATGGGTCACAGAGCAAGCCAGGCCAGCCCAACGAGCCTACACTCTTTTTAAAAAAATTTGACAAAACGACACTGTTTTGCACATTTCCTTTTGGCTATGGGCCAGAACCGAGCCAAGATTGCTATCTCTAGAAACAATAACACTAAAAGTGAATAAAATTAACACTAGTCAACATACAATTAATAAATAAATGCTACAATAACCTAAAGTTGGTAGTATGAAGAGCTACAAAATACTAGATGATATTTAACTTAGGTAACTACTAAATGCTATGTAACGTAATTTAGGTTGTTACTTTATTTGCCTTGGGCATTGTTTTGAGCTCATCTTTGTTAAGTTATAATGATGAATATTTATTTGGTTGAGTAATATATTTTCTCAATTTCTAAAATAAAAAGAAAGACATTAGAGTATTGAATGGTACCTCCTTCTATGTCTAGATCAAGAAAATAGGTCATATCTAATTCTAATTTGACTTCAAAAATTAGATTTTGAGTCGAGCTCAAGCTCGAGTTTGGATTGTCCAGGTTTAACTCAACTCAAAACCCAATAGTTATATAAAAAATGATGTCGTTTTACAGTAAACAGTGTCATTTTTCATTTTTAATTTAAAAAATAAAAAGTCATGTTGAGTAAAGTTTTAGACTACTTAAGCTTCACCGGGCTGAATTAAGCTACCTGAAGCTCAATCGAACCTTAGACTTTTGCTCGAACCGGGCTTAGGCCCTAGGTAGGCTCTACACCTATTGTGACCCCCTAAAAATGCTAGATGATAGAGAGTACGGGCCAAAAGGGGGAGACGGGATTTTGCGGCAAAAGAAGAGAGGAGAAGGTGAGTAACTTGATGAGCGTAAATGGAATGATTGTCTACCATTGACTTATTGTTATGCAGTTCAATACTAAAGATGTATGATCAATATAAAAGCTGGAGACTAATTTGACGCAATAGACGGTCCTGATTATCAAGGGTTGTACTCTTAGGGTGTAACATCCCGTTACCGGAGTAACAGGTATATCAGAAATTCGGATCGGGTTAGGATTTGGTACAGGCAAAGTGTTGCATTATACATGCATTATTGTTTG
>JANITW010000004.1:12389309-12402207 GCA_027564335.1 Erythroxylum williamsii | reverse complement strand
GAGAGGTGTCTCATCTTTGGCTTCTTTCTTCTAAGGCAAAATCTCTTCAAGTTTTCTTCTCCTTTCCCACCAAAGGACCTTAATAACCAAGTTGTCTAAAGAGAACAAGTTGTAGATTGGATTGGTAGAGGATACAATAAAGGATACATTACCTGGGAGTGAATACATTGCCGAGGATAGGATAACACAGCGAGGAGTTAAAGCTGTAGCGAAGGAGTTATTATAATCTCCATCTTATTTCGATGTTAATTATTTTTCTTATATTGTATCATGTATGGCTTTGCATATTTATTTGTTTATCTAATCCTCTTCTCGTTACTATATCGTCGACCAATCCAATCTACCAATTGTTCTCTTTAGACATTATATGGGAGTGGATACATTACCGAGGATAGGATAACGCAACAAGTTGTTAAAGCTGTAGTGAAGGAGTTAGTATAATCTCCATCTTATTTTTATGTAAATTATTTTCGTTATACTATATCATGTATGGCTTTGCATATTGATTTGGTTATTTAGCTTCCGTTGAAATTTTATTTCTAAAAAAGTTTTGAAATCTTCTGTTTTAGCCAAATCATACATTCTTAATTTTTCGATCCAAAACAATGCGTCCATTGCATCTAGAGGACAAGGTAGAGGCAAAGGTGGATCAAGCCAACCTAGGGCCACTCTGAGTATAACATCTGAGTCTGTTGATCATCTTAAGGCCCTAGTCAGTTTATCATGGACATATGTTATAAAGGCTTATGAGGAACAGAATGCCCCAGAAGTTATAGCTAATATTTTCTCTCTTTTTGACCTTAATTTGCATGCATTGATAGATCCTAGCTCCACTCAATCATACATTTGGACTAAGGGAGTGTGTGATTGGATGTTATCAATAGATCGACTAGCTTATGATATATATATATGGCTAGTCTATTGGACCATAATATATATATAAATAGAGTGTAGACATATTACCCTGTTATGATAGATGGGAAATAGTTTATTGCCGATTTGATAGAATTAACCTTCCATGAATTTGACCTAATCTTGGGTACGGATTGGTTGTCTAAACACCAAGCTATGGTTGAATGTGGGTTGAAAACATTTGTGCTCAAAGATTATGATGTTTAGAAATAGTGATGTATGGTATTCGATCTAGTACTTTGATTATTGTAATATCATCCATGTAAGCAAGACGACTTCTTAGAAAAGGTTGTGAGACGTACTTGGCTTTTGTACTTGATTCAAAAAGGGAGAAGGTGAACTTAAAAAACATACTGATAGTAAATGAGTTTCCTGACGTGTTTCCAAAAGAGTTGCCAAGTTTGCCACTCGAGAGGGAGGTGGAATTGTCTATTAAAATTGTACCTAATACTGCTCCTATTTCAAGGGCACCTTATAAAATGACTCCTACAGAGTTAAAAGAGTTGAAGGCTCAATTATAAGAACTTTTACACAAGGACCATAAGGAGTGCCAGTCCTTTTTTTTAAGAAGAAGGATGGCACCCTACAAACGTGTATAGGCTATACATAATTGAACAAGGTAACTATAAAGAATAAGTATCCATTGCTCATAATATAAGATTTGTTTGTTTAGTTGAAAGGTACAAAAGTGTTCTCCAAGATTAGTTTGTAGTCAGGTTATTACTAGCTTCTGGAAAATGATGTAGATGTTCCAAAGACTGCATTCAAGACTGCCACTACAAGTTCTTGATGATGCCTTTTGGGTTAACTGATGCACCTGTTGCTTTCATAAATTTAATGAATAGGGTGTTTCGACGCTACTTAGATCAATTTGTTGTGGTGTTTATGGATGATATATTGGTCTATTCAAAGAATGAAGAGCAACATGTTTAGTATTTGAGAATTGTGCTACAGATTTTGAGAGAGAAGCAGTTATTTTCCAAATTAAGCATATCTGAATTTTGGCTAAAGGAAGTTTCTTTCCTGGAGCATATCATCTCTTTAGAAGATATTAGCGTAAATCCCAATAAAGCTAAGGTTATTTTTAATTGGAAGCCACCTTAGAATGTGACAAAAGTGAGAAGTTTTCTTGGTTTAGCTGGTTATTATCAGCACTTTATCGAAGGATTTTTAGTAATTGCTTCTCCAATCACAAAGTTATTTAAAAAAGGTAGAAAGTTTTGATGCAATGATAGATGCCAAGCTAGTTTTGAGTAGTTAAAGAAGATGCTCACTAAAGCTTAAGTGGTGACATAACCAACTTTAGGCAAAAAGTATGCAATATATAGTGATGCTTTTAGGAATGGTCTAGATTGTGTAAAGCCACATGAATAAAAATACCCTACAAATGATTTAGAATTGGCAACAGTGGTGTTTTCCTTGAAAATCTTGCAACACTAATTATTTGGGGAAAGATGTAGGGTATACACAGATCACAAGAGTCTCAAGTACTTGCTCACACAAGAGGAGCTAAATTTGAAGCAACAACATTGGCTAAAATTGTTTAAAGACTATGATTGCATAGTTGAATATCACCCAGGGAAAGCTAATATGGTAACAGATGCTTTGAGTAGGAAGTTTATTTGGCTATGTCATTACAACATAATAGATGAAGATGTGTACTAGATGGAGCTTTGATAGACCAGTTAAAAGCAAGTCCTGACTTGAGGCAAATGATAGTACATGTTGGACCCCGAACTTTTCTTAGAAGACTAAAACTAATAAATGAGAAATGTGGATAGGTTTATATTTTGCTTTGGTACTTTTAATGGATAAGAGATTTCAAAATGGGAAGAATTAGGTGAAAGTTAGAAGTAGAACGAAAGCAAAAATGAAATTGAATTTGTGTAGTAAGTTGATGGAGAATATGTACATATGTGTATGTTCTATTATTGGTGTTCATGATTAATCATGGACTATATTTTCTTTGGATGATATTGATTTGAAATGGAGTTGATAATGAGGGGTAAATGAAGTAGAAAAGGTGATCTTAGTATGAGTTGTGTTAAGGAAAGATTGTGAAACATAATGGGTGGTCGATCTGGAAAATATTCACGGAGTATACTTCATTCTTTTAACCACAAATTTTTCTCTTGTTATCTAAACCAGATGATTCTTGATTTGGATTAAAATAAAAACATATGGCTACATTTCTTATCAAGACATCGAATTTAAATTCTGTCTTTAAGAATCTCAAAATTTTCATGAAGTTGGGAACTAGGTGTAGTACATTGGTGGATGAATGTAAAGTTTGTATTCTAAATTCAAGGGCAATTTTGGATTTGTTCTAGGCTAAATTAGAGAAAGATGTCTTGTAAAAGTTGTAGATCTTTCTTTTAACTTTCCAACGATATATAGTACATAATTTTTGGACTTCTAGGTTGAAAGTTATGGTCCTTATCAGGGAATATGTATCTTCTACGTTTTGCTTCTTCTATGTTTTACTTCTTCTATGATGATGTGTCTTCTGTGATGACGTGTTGTCTGTGATGACATGTCGTCTATGATGATGTGAAGTCTATGTTTTGCTTCTTTTATGATGACGTGTCTTTTGCGATGACATATCATTTATGATGACGTGTCATTTGTGATGACATGTTGTCTATTTTTTGTTTCTTTTGTGATGACATGTCTTCTATGATAACGTGTCTTCTGTGATGACATGTCATCTGTCTTTTGCTATCTTTTGTCTTTTTCTTCTTCTATGTTTGACCTGTACCTATCTTCTTCTCCATTTTTAACCCTACAGATGATATAATTTGTCTTCAAGGTCTTCATAAAAGTGTAGATCTTGAAGTACTTTTTCAAACCATATAAAGAACACCTTAATCTAAGGTCTTCAGAGAAAGTTATAGGAAATTTCCCCATTCATTTGTCTTTTTCCATTCACCTGTTTTTCCTTTGGTTTCGTCTGTACCTATCTTCTGCTCCATTTTTTACCCTGAAAAAGATAGAATCTATCTTTGAGGTATTCTTGAAAGTTGTAGATATTAAAGTTCTCTTTCTAACCATAAAGAACACCTTAACCCAATATCTATAGGGAAAGTTATAGCAATTTTTCCCATTCGTTTGTCTTTTTCTATTCGCCTACTTTTTCCTTTGGCTTCGTCTGATCCTATCTTCTGCTCCATTTTTAACCTTTCAGAAGATAGAATCTACCTTTGAAGTCTTCTCTAACATTGTAGATATTGAAGTCCTCTTTCTAATCATCCAAAGAACACACAAATCCGATATCTTCAGGGAAAGTTATGGCAATTTTCCCCATTTGTCTGCTTTTTCCTATTCGTCTGCTTTTTCTTTTGGCGTCTGATCCTATTGTCTAGTCTATTTTAACCCTACAGATGATAAAATCTGACCTCAATGTCTTCTTCAAATTGTATATCTGAAAGTCCTCTTTGAAATAGTCCTAAGATGATCTTAATCCGACATCTTTAGAGAGAGTTATGTCATTTGTCCCGAGACAAATTCAATATGATTGAGGACCAAACCTTGTTTTATTCTTTCGGCCATAATTTTGTTATCCGACCTCCAAATTAAGTGATTCTTGAACCAATAGTTTCTTAACACATTTTTCTGTCCCTCCATATATTTTTATAGCATTTGGTATTGATTTGAAAAAATATGGATTGAATCAAAGTAAGGGTATCGGTAGGAAGAGTATGAATTGGATGTTTACTAGACATACTAAGGTATTTTGAATATATCTGTATCTATAGGATTCCAAATGAGATGGTTCTTGTTTCAAGATAAGCTAGAGACATGGAGATACAAAGCTTATGAAGAATCTGAAATCTAATTCAGTCTTTAGGGCTTTTAATTTCTGGATGGAAGTTGAGTATAGTGTACTATTTCAGTCTAACAACAATCTGAAATGTTTGGGCCCTAACTTTCAGATTTTTGAACCAAATGGATTGATTTTGGTGCCATTGGAAACTTAAGACAAGGGAGAACACTTTTTCTAGAAGAAAGAGTTATGTTGAAATATTCAAGGATGCTTTTGGCAAGACACTTAAGTATAAAAGACATAAGGCATTAATGGAAGGGCAAATGGGACATTTCTCAATCATTAAGGGCATAATTGGAAGAAGAAGTGTTGTCTTGCATTTTAAGAAGAGAGAAGAACAAAAATTGAAGAGAGAGAGAGAGAGAGAGTCATGAAAAAGAGAGAGAAATACAAAGAGAAGAAGAGAAGGAGAGAAAGAAGAGAAAAACAAGCTAGGGTTTAACTTTTCTTAGTCTTCAAAAGAGAATTTGAAGCTATTCCAGAAAGGAAAAAGGAAAAGGAAGAAAAGAGCTTCCCTTTGAGCTAAAGATCCCTTCATTTGGTGAAGAATAAAGGTAAGATCATTTTCAATCTTTTGGATTTTTGGAAGGAATTTAGTTCATGGAGTCTAGAAAATGCTTGGGTTTAAGTATTCAAAAATTAATTTTAGTAAATTTTGCATTGTGAAATTTTCAATTGGATTCCTATTCAATGAGACTTGGTTTGTTTTAGGGAACCAAGAGAATCCTACCTACGAGCAAGGGGAAAGACAACCTTGACTTGGATTTTGCAAGCAAATTAGGTGAGTAATGTATTTACAATTGTTGTATGATTGGGCAAATTCTTGCCTATGTGTGAATATGTGTTAGATTGTTTGAAATTGACTTATTGAAAATACATGATGATTTTTATTATGTTATACCGTCAAAGAAGCACGATATCTTGATGTAATTAAATTGTGATTTTGATCAATGTTGTGCCTTGAAATATGTCATGGCATTTTGTATATATAGAAAGGAAAGAACATGAAAGATGAAAGAAAAGGTTTGAAAGTATAAAAGCATTTTGGTAAAATGATTCTGAGCATAATTATGTGCTTCTGTTTGGGCGAGAGTGGAATCATTCTGTTCGTCACGAGCATGTTGATAAGAGCCTTCTCCCGGCTGGTTGCTTGTGGCATATAAGATCCGAAAAATGGTTTCATTCTGTTTATGGGGTAAACTTCGGTTTCCTCATTCTGTTTCATGGAACCCTCGAGCCGTTTGTTGTGCATTTGCATCTTTAAATTGTCAAGTATGAAGCATATTGAGTGTTATGTGTTATGAGCGGTTAATTGGATTTGAGCTAAATTTGATTAATGTTTAAATTGCTTGATTAAAGTATAAATTCTAGAATTGCTAGATATATATATATATATATACATGTGCTTGACTTTGGTCAATTGCCAACGGCTATAAATATATTAGCCACTGAGCTGTGTAGCTCACCCTATGCTTCCCTCCTCATGTGCAGAAAGAGAAGATTAGCGATCCTTGCAAGACATCGGAACTCCAAGATAGTTAGAGAGTTTTGTAATGAAGTTAGTTTAGGAAATTTTGTAATTTAGAATCATTTTAAGCATAAGCATTTTCAATTGTATCATGTGTATTTTTGTATTTTTTTATCTTGTAATAAGTCAAAGGGGTGGTTTTTGAAATGTAAAGATTTTATGAAAACAAGCATTGTGTTCTGTAATAGGCCCAAGTGGTTATTAAAACTCTGATGTATTCAATAATATTTGCATCTTTGTGACTGAATTTGTTTTAAATAAATCGAGCCGATTTGACTATCGATTTTTCGCATATGTTTTAATTGTTTAAGAAAGTTTGTTTGAATTCATTTATGAAATATGATTGGATTTTGGCTTGTAATTCTCAAAATGTTAATTGTTTGATGTTCAACTATTGTGGGCATGTCACCATTATAGGACGACGTGCTTTGTATGATTCCGGATTGTTGGCCTCCGAAAACAGGATGCAACAAGGTTCCTCGAATACAACCTTAAATGAACCAATAATTCTTCTAACTCATCAAATGTATTAGATTGCTCCTCCAAATTCATTTACAACGACTAATACTCTAAGGGATGTGTCATTTGCTTCATATACAATCCCCCAACTTTAGACCCTTTTGGTATCTTATTCAACTCTTTGCTTGATATTAACTTAGTCTTTTTATTTAGACTTCCTTTCAACATCACTGCTTGGTTTTCCTATTTAAACTTCATAGTTTTGGTTTAAAAGTAATACAACAAAATTTTTAGGGTTGCCAATTATTGTACACCCAATACCATATCATAACCTTCTAAGGCAATAACTAATGCATTTCTTGAGGATGATAATCATTTCATGTTTCACACAAACCTTTTATAATATTGATAACAATTCAATTTAAGCCCACCTCTTACAGTAATTTGTATAGCAGATATTGTTTCCAAGTTACTTTGACTTCGCCTTGCTATTACTTCATCCAAGAAATTATGTGTGATCTTATTGTCAATTAATATATGTATAGACTTCCTCTGATGGTAGCCCACCACTCTCATCTGTTTATATTCATCTTCAGCCTTTACTCCAATCATAGTTTAGAAAGATACACTGGATGTCACTGGTTCTTCCTAAGTTTCCCTTACTAACTCTCCTTCTTCCTTCTCCATATTGTCTTTTCCTTCTATTATATACAAATGCAGTAGCTTCTTCTTACACTTACATATGGGAACATAACACTCATCACAACAAAAATATTGCCACTTTACTCTTCTCTCATTAAAATCCATATCACTAACTATGTTAAAATTTTTAGAGCTTTTGATGAAGTTAGCTCTAACTACACTTATTTGGGCTCCTAGGATAGGCAAGATTCATCTTTCAGATGGAGTTCTTATTGCAATTATAGTATGTTTCCTCCTTAAACTCCCATACCGATGTTATTATGGCTTAATCCTGGAGGTGGTTTACTATTTATGTTAAAAGGTAAGAAAGTGGTATGAATTATTATCACAGCTTCCTACTTTCTCGCTAAAGATTATGCTTGTTGAAGGTTGCATGGCTCCAGGAGTTTCACCGTCACTTCCAATTCCAATCACAATCCTTTTAGGAAAAATGTATCAGGTACTCTTTAAAGAGTGGCAGTTTGTTGGAGTATTTCTTGAATTAAACACAATACCCTTGCATTGATCCCTCATATTTAAATTCCTTGAAGTCACCTACTAAGTCTTCAAATATCTCTTTATCGAATCTCGATCTGAACGTGCTAAAAATTTTCTCCACTTTATAGGTTCCGTTTTAATTCAATTTTTTGTTACAACTTGGTACCATTCCTAAACCAGTCTCTCTAAGTGTATAACCACTATTCTCACCTTGAGATTATCAAGTGCATGAACAACTATTAAAAAAAACCGCTTATATTTGTATACACATCCCTTAATTCAGTTTTCATCAAATATTAGGAAGATATTTTACTAAGTTTAGTCGAGATTGTGTACCCTTCTTTGTCAAATGAATTTTTTGTAGAAAGTATCGAATTTTTCTTTCCGAGTGAAATTTGGTCCTTACTTCTTCCAAAAGTTTGTATAAATTAATGAAAACATAGATTTCAATTCTCCAAATTCTTTTTCTTGTTTGTTAGTTTTGATATGATTTTCCGGCAATAACTTCCCATTCTACATATGATTTTCTAGTAAAACTTTAATGTTTTCCTTAATTCTTTTCAGCTACACACCTCGGTTCTTTCAGTCACGTCACAAGTTCTTTAAGATTCTTCCGCTTTAATTACATGCAAGATGAGAGTAACATAGGGAGTATGTGAACGGAAGATAATACAGTAGTTATTGAGGAAAAGGGATTACATAGCGGAAGCAATAAAACAACTCAATCAATAATATACCAGGACTAATTCATCTTTCCCTATATCTCAAAATAGCCAACCAAGCACAATATCACAATAACAACAATAATAAGAGTGATTAAAATAACAGCACAGAGGTACCAAGATTTTTAACATGGAAAACACCCAAATGGGAAAAACCACGGGACCTAGTTCAGTCAAAAACTCCACTATATCAACAATGGTTACACACAGTCATCACCAACATGAGGATAAACATCATAGGATCAATAATACATCTTCTAAATACGCACTTTAAAGTCTAAATGGGTTGGAAGGATCTCACCAAATAAAGTGACCAATCTGAAAACATAAACTAGTAGATATGTAAAACGCATTGAGAGGAACATGTAGCTAAAATTTCATCTTTATCAGACTCCATTTAACCCTCCAATCAAGGCTTCAAAGGTGTTACACTTCTCTTTTCTCTCTCAAAGTTCAAAATCACCAAAACAATAATTCTCTCTCCTCCTCTCTTGGTTGTGTCGGCGGCCCACTTTAAGAGAAAAATAAGGGTTTTCTTGTTTTGTTGGTCAAAATACTAATGGGAGTCAAAATGGGTTTTTAGGTCATTGACCACAAAATTGGGGGAAATTATTTTTGGCCCAACAATCTCCCCCTTCACCTCGATTGGGGAGCAAAACCCAACTAGCTTCTTGTCTACAAAGCAAGAACTTATTTCTCAGCACTGCCTTAGTCAACATAGCTGCACCATTATCATCAGTATGAACTTTCTCAAAGAATAGCACCTTGGACTCCAGTACATCCTGAATCCAATGGTACCTCACATCAATGTGTTTAGACCAAGTATGAAATGTGGAATTCTGACTAAGGTCAATAGCACTCTAGCTGTCACAATAAACCACATACTTATCTTACTTTATGTCCAACTCTTGTAAGAACTTCTGCAACCAAAGAGCTTCCTTACAAGACTCGGTAATAGCAATACTATGCCCCTGTAGTAGACAAGGCAATACATTTCTACAACTTACTTTGTCATGACACTGCTCCCCTTGTAAAAATCACCAAGTATCTAGATGTGGACCTCCTATAATCAATATCACCTACCATGTCAGCATCTATATATCCATCTAACATAGTCTTCCCATTGCCAAAGCAAAGACACAACATGGAAGTACCTGCAAGATACCTAAGAATCCACTGAACTATATTTCAATGCTCTTTACTAGGATTGGAGAGAAACCAACTAACCACCCAAATTATATGAGCTATATCTAGCCTGGTGCAAATCATAGCGTATATCAAGCTACTAACTACTGAAGCATAAGAAAATTTCTTTATGTCTTCTTTGTCATTCTCACTTTTAGGGCATTGTTTTATACTCAACTCGAAATAATCCGCAAGTGGAGTAGAGACTTCCTTAGCTTTGCTTATGTTAAACTTGTTGAGGACCTTCTCAATATACTTCTCTTGAGATAACCAAAGCTTCCCATATTGTCTATCACGAGAAATCTTCATCCCAAAAATCTTTCGAGCCAGACCCAAATCCTTCATTGCAAAAGATTTGCTCAACTGCTTTTTCAACCTATTAATCTTCACATTATCATGGCCAACAATCAACATATCATCAACATAAAGCAAGAGAATGATGAAATCATCATCAGAAAAATTCTTCACAAATACACAATGATTGGTTATAGTCCTTTAATACCCCTGGTCTACCTTAAAGGAATCAAACTTCTTGTACCACTGTGTCGGAGTTTGTTTCAACATATACAAACTCTTATTGAGACAACATATAAGGTTCTTTTGCCCTTTCTCTTTGAATCCCTCTAACTACTCTATATAAATTTCTTCTTCCAAATCACCATGTAGGAAGGTTATCTTTCCATCAAGTTGCTCAATCTCCAAGTTCAAGTTAGTTGTTGTACCAAGAACAATTCAAATAGAAGACATCTTTACCACAGGGGGAGAATATCTCTTCAAAGTCTACACCTTTTATTGATTGAAACCCTTCACAACCAATCTGGCCTTGTATCTTAAATGTGAGTTGTTTTCATACATCTTCAGTCTAACACCCACTTGTTCTTGAGTGTCCTTTTACTATTTGGCAACTTCACTAGATCATAAGGTTGGTTTTTGTGCAAGTATTTGATCTCATCTTGCATGGTTGCTAACCACTCATCCTTCTTCTCATGATCAAGAGCCTTATCATAAGACTCTGGTTCTCCACCATCTGTCAACATAACAATCTCATTTGAATTATACCTCTCCTATCTCTGGTAGACCTCCCTAACTCAATAAAAGGTGATAGAGTTGATGGTGACTCTGGCTCAGGAGTAAGAATATCATCAACCACATCATCCTGCTCTGTCTAGGCTCCCTCATCTTAAGCATCAACTGGTCATAGAGGGATTGGATTTAAGTTAGCAGGGATTTCAACTGAACGTTTTGGTTTTTCACTTTTCCCCAAATCTTCGATGGTTTGATCTATAAAAGAAGATAACATCTCTACTTCTGACCAACTTCGTGTCTATAAGATCTTATAATTTGTACCCAAATTCTTCATGTTTCTATCCCAAGAAAATGCACTCTTGAATTTTCCATCAATTTTTGATCTCTCATTTTTAGGAATATGAACGAATGCCCTGCAACCAAAGACTCTCAAATGTTTAAAAGAAACATCTTTCCCTATCCAAACTCTCTATGAAATATCGCCATCTAATGGAACTAAGGGACATAGGTTGATCACATCAATAACTGTTTGTATAACTTCACCCCAAAAAGATTTAGGCAGCTTGCATTAGATAGCATACGTATAACCCTTTTGGTAATTGATCTTTCTGCCATACCATTCTGCTAAGAAGTCTTTGGAACACTCTTCTCAAGTCTAATACCATGAGACTTACAATATTCCTCAAATGGTCCCTTGTATTCACCACCATTATCTGCTTGAACACACTTCAACTGTTTGCTAGTCTCTCTTTCAACTATGAGGTGAAAATCTTTGAACATCTCCAAAACTTGGTCTTTAGATTTCAATGCAAAACACCAAAATTTTTTAGCAAAGTCATTAATAAATGTAACAAAGTACAAAGCACCACTAAGAGATCTATCTTTCATATAACATATATCAGTATGCACCAACTCTAAGTGACTGGACTTTCTAGATGGAGAAAAATTTTGAAATGCAACCCTAAGTTGTTTTCTATAGATGCAATCAACACAAGGTTTTAAAACATTACCTTTGAATTCAAGGAGAAATTTCTTTTGAGTAAGTACTTGAAGTCTCTTAGCACTCATATGTCCAAGCCTTCTACACCAGAGATTAATGGAGGAATCTTGGGTATCTCCATTCTTCAACTTTACATGCATCAAATACAAAGTATTATACTTCTTTCCTCTAGCAACAATAAAACTCCTCCGTGTGATTTTCCATTTACCATAGTACAACCAGTGTCTGTATCCAAGAATACATCTCCCATACCAATAATATTGCATAAGGAATCATTTCACATCCTTACATGGCCAAAGCTTCAGGCGGTGTAAGATGAGAAAAACTGTCTATAAGGAGTTATATGATATGATGTACCCGGGTCAATGATCTAATCACAATCATAACTCGCAACACTAACTAAACCATCATCACAATACACAAATAAGTCATCCCCAGTAGTCACTACTACTGTAGTATCCTCTTCATCAATCTGTTCCTCTTTCTTGCCTTTACCTTTTTTCCCTAGCTATTCTCTCTTAAGCAATCTACACTAATTCTTGTAATGCCCAAACTTTTGACAATAAAAGCACTGAATATTTTTCTTTAACTTGGATCTTCCTCTAGACTTATCATTTCTGTTGTGGGGCTCTCTGCTCTTGCTTCTTCCTTTTTGGCCTTTCTTTTATGTCATTAGAGCCTGTGACTCAGACCCAATGTTTTGTTCTTTTCTCCTAACTTCTTCATTTATCAACGCATCAAAAACTTGTTCCAATGTTAAAACATGATTTGACATAGAATTACTGATAGACACCACCAATGTTTCCAACTATTAGGGGTGAGCATTCGGGCTAATCGGGCCAAATTTGCACTATTCGGGTAAAACCCGAATAACCCGAAAATTTTTTTATGTTACCCGGCCCGAACTCGAAATTTTAATTACCCGAATTTTTCGGCCCGAACCCAAAATAGAACTTACCCGGCCCGAACTCGAAATTTTAATTACCCGAACTAGTCCGGCCCGAACCCAACATTTTAATAACCCGAACTTACCCGACCCGAAAATTTTGAGTTACCCGAAATAA
>JANITW010000004.1:12350629-12375112 GCA_027564335.1 Erythroxylum williamsii | reverse complement strand
ATTGTGGTTATTATTTATATATATAATATTTAAAAATTATTATTATTTATATTAATTGTCATTATTATTTATTATTATGATTTTTGAAAGCATGGTTGATATTATACAATACAACTGTATAATATACCAATATAACTTATTTTGCAATTTTTAAAATTTTAGGGACTATTTCATAAATTTAAAAATTTTTTCGAAACGGTACTCGGTACTAATCGGTACCGGTACAGTTCCGTTTCGGAGCTCAATCCGGTACTGAGCCCGGTACGGTATTCATAACATTTGTTTCAATAGTTATACCAAAGCAAGAACATATATAACAACCTGATATCCAAGCCGCTAGTTTTGCTCAACAACTTGTGAAAGATATTGTTGTAACCTATTGACCTCACGTATATATGCATGCTTATGCAAACTAATTTTTATGCTTCAAATAGTTGATGCATATAACTACAATTTTCAATTCAAAATTTATCTTCTCATACTTAAAAGAATAAATATCTATACCTGAATATAAATATCTATCACCTCAACTCTGCAACTTCTGCCGCTGGTTTCCACCTCGACACCACCGTCCTACAAAAGCATTCTTCAGTTATTTTGACAAGAAGAGAAATATAAGTAGTTCAGACCAAGCCACAAGGAAGCTAAAAAAATACCCAAGAATATATAAGAAAACTTTATGTTCTCACTCATGGGAAGTTTAGTTTGACAATTCATGGGAAATGGTTTCAATTCTGTTCGGTTTGGTGGTTATCCATGTCATTAATTCCTGATACATAAATAAGCATTTTCCAATTCCTTTACCAATATGCCATGGAATATGAATTAGTATATCCCAGTTGTTTTTACTGATATCTAATAACTTCCAATTACTCACACCCAATGTATGTATGCTTCATCGTTTAAATACATTTTACACATATCATAAATCAAGGAATGACATTTATCAGAGAATGTTAATCATTATGATGGAATCCACCATAAGAAACAAAAGCACCTATGCTCAAGTAATTGATCCAAAATAAGCTAAAAAGAGAAACAAAAGAGGCAAGTTCACATAAAGAATCAAGTAAACCAACTTGGTTATGCCTACATCGGCAAGTCAAGGATGATTTTCAGAAAAATCGCTAGTATAGGAAATTGTGAGAATAGAAATAGGTTTAAGAAGTTCTTTCATAGTTTATTATTCCAAAATCGTGATTGTTTGCCTAGTTTTCTCACTTTTTTGAATAATTTTGAAATTAATGCAAAATACTTGGGAAGGCCAAATCGGGTAAGAGATCGTCACTACTCCAGAAGTGATAATAATATCAAGTAAGGCTGCACTTCATTCCAAGAATTCTCAAAGAAAAAGCCTGATCTCAGCTTCTCTAACCATTAACACTATCTATTTCTTAACAGCAACAACTAAGATGAAAAACCACAACCTGTTTTAAAAGGACCCAGAACAACAAAAACCACCATCATGAATCACAGAACTGCACAAAACTAAGAAGAAAACAATAGGAAATAATACCTTAAACAAAATCTTGACTAGTTCAAGCGGAGTGATGACGATTATCTACAACCTATTTCAAAAGGACCTAGAGTAACAAAAACCACCATTAATTATCTACAACCTATTTCAAAAAGACCCAGAATAACAAAACTGAGAAGAAAACAATGGAAAATAATGCCTGATAAAATCCAAAAGTTCCATCAATTGCCGTGCTTAGAGAAGCGCAAATTATTAGCAATTTGGCAAGCTAATTTTCACATGGAAACTCAATAGGCAGATGTGGTAAGTGTAAGAGGTCGGATAGAAGGCATTAGGGTTATTTTAGTTAAAAAAAACATGATTTCCACTCTGGAGAAGCATTAAATGCTCTATTTAAACCAAGACGTTATTCCAGAAGCATTAAATGCTCTATTTAAACCAAAACGTTATTTAAAAGGATTGGAAAAGCGTTTCAGAAGCATTATATGCTTCTGAAAAGCTTTGACATTCTTTAAGCATTAAATGAATTCAGAAGCATTAAATGTTATATGAACTGTTTTGCAATTGAAAGCCTTGGCATTTTTAAGCGGGAATTGGAAGGATATGGATTGAGTTTTAAGTAATTAAGTAGATTGGTATAATAAAGATTTTACTTTCTCATAATTAAGCACTTGCCATTAGTGGGTTTTCTAAAGAGCAGAGATATAGATTTCATATCATATCGCCCAAAAAATAATATAAAATTAATATTTTCAATATCAATTGATGATATCAACTAGTATCGATTTTTTCGTCTGTTGATATTTAAAATATCAACCAAATACTTATCAATATTGTCAATTTTTAAGTTTTTAGGAACTAAATTAAAAAAAATAAAAAATTAAACAATAAAAAACAAACTCACACGATCAAGCACCAGATCACCCATTTCATCTTTCTGTCTCTCTTCTCTATACCCATTTTCATATTTTCATTGTTGATCCTCTCCTGCATACAATTCGATTTCTCACCAAGAGAAACCAAACCATTAACCCACAAAAAAGGGTGAAATATAAATAAAGAAAAGAACTTTAAAAGAAAAGAACCGTATTAATGCAAGCGAGGCATAAGAAATCAGTGCAACACCCAAGAGCAATACACGGGTAAACTTACACGCAAAAGAGCAAAATGAAAACAAGTCAAAATTACCCAAAGATTTCAACTAAGTCCCAATCCTATGACTGCATTTCATTGAACACCTAGTAATCTACTTCAAAAGTTTCTAATTTTGATTGGTGTGAGTCGTTAGAGAGGTGAGTGGGTTTGAGAGAATAAAAAACTCTGAATGAATCAAGCCTTCCAAGTGCTTCCTGTACCCATTAGTCCATGAGCTCTCCTCCATCTCCATCAGCCAATTTAACAATGGAGAATAAAAGTAGCTTGGTGACTGTTAGACAACAGTCAATACGATGTCATGTGCTTATTTTTTACTTGTTAGACTTTTGACCAGAAAAAGAAAAAAACACCTTTTTTGGTAGAAATTATAGACTATTTTATGGTAATTAAGAAAAAACACATTATTTTTATAATGTATAAGAATTTAATTTATTTTTTATTAAAATAAACAAATGATTTTACAAATATACGAAAATAATATTAATAAAAAATAAATTATTTTTATTTTAAATTTCTATTATTATGACTTTTGGAGACATAATTGAAGTTAAATTATAAATTATACAATAAAATATATTGAAGGATTATTTTACAATTTTAACTTTGGAGATAAGGCTAATTTATAAGCTAACAACCTCATATGTTATACAATCTCATATGACCCAATGCATATGAGACTCAACTTTCCTCTCCTACTAAACCTTAAAATCCTCCTCTAAGGTGATACTCGTAGAATACCATAACTCCAACATTATACTCCATCTTTCGACAATGTTGTTTAGGTTTTTGTCGATCCTGAGCTGCCTTCAAGCATCGCTTTACCACCTCTTATTTTCTCCATCGTCTCCTAAATCAATTTTGATTGCTCTAATAGTATGACACTCTCGATATCCCAGTATATTAGATCTTTACACCGCCTGCTATATAATGCCTCAAATGGTGCCATACTGATGCTAGAATGATAACTATTATTATATACAAATTCCATCAAAGGTAGATATATATCTCAATCACCTTCAAAATTTAGCACACAAACTTTTATTATATCCTCTAATCTCTGAATTGTATGCTACGACTGTTCATCTGATTGAGGTAGAAATACAATACTCGAACTCAACCTAATTCCTAAAGTTATCTGTAAACTCATCTAGAATTGGAAAGTAAATTGTAGATCTCGATCTGATACAATTGACATTAGAACCCGTGTATAACCTCACAATCTCATCAACATATAACTTGGTGTGCTTGTCCTAAGGAGTTTGTTTGTTGTATAAGAAATAAATGAGCAAATTTAGTTAAACTATCTACAATCACCTAAATTAAATCATGTTTATGTTTGGTCCTTAGTAACGCTACCACAAAATCTATCGTAATCTTCTCCCTTTTCCACGAAGGAATGAATAAGGTCTTAGTTTCCCTAATGGTGCTTGATGCTCTGCCTTGACATACTAACAGGTCAAACATCTTGGCACAAACTCCGCCACATCTCTCTTCATAATCAGCTTCTAGTAATAACGTATTAGGTTCTTACATATTTTTGTAGTACTAGGATGCATAACATATAGTGCACTATGAGCTTCCTTCAAAATCTCCCCTCATAGTCTATTTGTATATGACACGTAACCTGTCTACCAATCACTAACAATCCATATATTCTCGCTAAAACGTTATTCTTCATTGTACTCTTTCTCTTATCTGTATCAGATGAGAATCTCGAGCTTGTGCCTTTTGATCCTATCTTCCAAATCCAATTGAACATGTAATGTCACTAATAAACCACTCACATAATTGATCTCCAATCTCATATATAGTGCCCTCAACTACACCAATGGTGTCATACTATCTGCGCTCAAATTGGCCATCACACCTAAGTTTTTCTTACTCAAAGCATCTGCCACTGCATTAGCCTTCCTCGGATGGTAATCAATAGTACAATCATAATCCTTTAGTAGCTCGATCCATCTTCTCTGCTTCAAGTTCAGCTCCCTTTGAGTTAAGATATACTCGAGCTTTTGTGATCTGTAAGGATTTGAAATGTCTCTCCATACAAATAATGTCTCCAAATCCTAAGAACATACTCAATCACCAGTTAGTCTAGATGGCTGGGATAGTTCAACTTATACGATCTTAATTAGCAAGGAGCATATATTATTACTTTTTCGTATTACATCAATATACACCTCAAACATACCTTTGAAGCATCAGTATATACCTCAAGACCTCCACTAGACGGTAGAACTAAAATTGAGCTAGAAATCAATTTCCGCTTAAGCTCCTTAGAACTATCCTAACACTACTCAAACCATTGAAACTGAACTCCTTTCTTTAGTAGCTTAGTCAACAAGCTATCTACCATCGTAAATCCTTTTGTAAATCTTTGATAATACCAACAAGTCCTAGAAAACTCCTCACCTCTTCTGTATTTCTAGGCGATTCCTACTCTATTATTGCCTTTACCTTAACAAGATCAGGCATTACTCCTTCTGGGGACACCATATGTCTAATCTAGAACTAGCACTTACTTAACCTTGCATACAACAATCTCTCCTTTAGAATATATAACATAATCCTTAAATGTTGCTCATGCTCTTCTTCACTCTTGAATATGTCAATATATCATCAATGAACACTATTACAAACTAATTCTAATACTCCTGAAAAGTCTTGTTTATTAATGTCATGAATGTAATCGTTGCAATAGTCAACCTGAAATGAATCACTAGGAATTTATAGTGACCATAATGAGTAAGAAAAGCTATCTTGGGAATACTTGGCTTAACTATCCTCAATTGCCAATATCTCCATCTTAAGTCAATCTTGGAAAATCTGACAACTCCCCTCAACTGATCCAAAAGATCATCTATCATCAATAATGGATATTTATTCTTTATTGTCACCCTATTTAACTGTTGATAATTAATGTAAAGTCTCATATGATCATCATTTTTCTTCACAAACAATATTGAGCTCCCAAATGTGATGTACTCAGTCTAATAAGTACTTTTTCCAACAACTACTCAAACTACATTTTTAGCTCTTGTAACTCAACAATAGTCATTGTGTAAGATGCAATAGAAATTGGTACAACTTCAGACATAGTCTCGATAGTAAAATCTACTTATAGTTGAGACGATAACCTAATAAATCATTTAAGAATACCTCCGAAAATTTCCTCACTACAAGAATATTCTCTAACCCACGACTCACCTCCCTCATATATGTAATATGAGCTACTTGTGCCTCATATTCATCCAATATCAATCGTCTAACAATCATGACTGAGGTCACATATGTTGGAACTACTTTGCAATCCTATATAAATATCACCTTTGGTATACTTGAAGACTCTAGCGTCACCTCCTTTGCATAACAATCCACTATAGCTTGATGTTATGGCAACCAATCCATCATAATAATCACATCAAACTCCTTCAAATACATCCTTATCAAGTCAATTGATAGCTTCACTCTACCAATCCTCATTAGCATCCCCTTCCTCACACTATTCACTACCAAACAATCTCCTACTATTAACCACACTCCTAGTTCATATCTTAATGTACCAGCCTTCCCTAAAACTCTAGAGACAAATTCTAAAAAGATGTAGAAATGTGTATATCTTAGTTCTATTGATACATATGCCCCAATATCAAATAATAAAATTGTAACCAAAATAACATCATTTGTTGTTGATGCCTCCTCCCTTATCATATGGTATCTTGTCTTAATTTGACCCTATATTGAAAATGTCCCACTAGTACCTATAATTGCTGCTAGTCCATGTCCAGTTTCTCTAACACCCCCTCTAATACCAACTCAACCTAAACCTTTACTTGAACCAAAAGCACCACCCTGACTAAGTATTATCTCCTTTGCCTTCACTCTGGACCTCCTTTCTATTATTAGATAACTCCTTTGTAGATGCCCCCTCTTTATAAATGCAACAAACATAGCATGTTTAACTGATCTCAATGAATCCTCAGTACGGTCATCTGTGCATTCTCCTACACCTCCTTTACCAAAATGTCCTCTGAACTTCTTACTAGCCTCTGTCTGATCTAATCGATGGTACACTGATAATGAGTTCCTACCGGCTCCCGCAATCTCCACCAAACTGTAGAAACCACCATTCGAGTTTGATGTAACATTGGCTCTTCTATGTACCCAGCACCCCCAATATTTGACGAAAGGAATCCCTTTGAGCATATTCTTTTGTTAGGTAATAATAGGTTTTAAAAGGAGTTGTTGGAATACCTTAAAAGGACAGCTGGCGTCACTTCACACGCCAGCAATTACACCGACGCCACCATTTCCATTTTCTTTTTCAAATTTAATATGAAAGCCCGTACACCCATTTCCTCCATAAAAGCCCCCGTCCTGGTGCCTTGTAATCCTTCTTCCGTTTCAATCTCCTCTCTCTGCTTCAGCTAAGTCTTCCCTTCCTTTCTTTCACTCTGTGCTTCTCAATAATCTATTTTCCTTTTTTATTTCTGTTCTCTCTCGCTTTGATAGGATACCTGCGTTGCTTCGTCTTGAATCCAGATCTAGGGTTTTTGGCTCAAAGTTTTTGGTTTAGATCTTGAACCTCTATTGTCATCTTCGATTTGGGGGCTTACGACTGGGGTTTTCTTGTGAATGAAAAAGGCTCCAATGTTTTTAGAATTTCTATGACTTATTCCATCTTCATGCGTCGGATCCGAATACTCCACTCCTTCTCTGTTGTGTTTCTCTACTGGTTCTATTTCTTTTCATGAACCAAAACATCTATCTGTCAACTGAAATCTGTAATTTTGATCCCTAAACCCGCCACTATAACTCTACTCAGGTCCGATAGCTACGTTTTTATTTTCTCAAAATATTTTGGATTTAACCGATCCTCTTGGTAGCTGAGAACAAGGCTCAAAAGCATGTCTGTAGTGCAGAAACAGACAGCTAGCTCCGGCTCCGATTCGGACCCTCGATACGCCAACATTGATGAGAGGAAGAGGAAGAGGATGATGTCAAATCGCGAATCGGCGAGGCGTTCCAGAGCTAGGAAACAGAAACTGATGGAGGACTTTATGAAAGAAGCCGATCAATTGAAGAGCGAGAACAATCACTTGGAGGAAATCATTAACACACGCTCTCAGTATTACGTCCAGGTGGAGTCTGACAACAACGTCTTGAGAGCTCAAGCTATGGAATTAACCGAGAGACTTGCGTCTTTGAACTCGGTGCTCCATCTATGCCAGGAGGTCAACGGCTACAGTTTGGACATTCCCGAGATTCCAGACCCTTTACTCAAACCGTGGCAGCTTCCTTTTCCGGGTCAGCCCATTATGGCTTCAGCTGATTTGTTGCTGTAAGCAAATGACATCATTCCATCTGTTTCAGTTCGTCTACTGGATTAAGTTATCGTCTAGAGTCTTTTTGTCGTCAGTCGTCAATCGTCCATTGTTGTTGTTCTGTTATGGGTCTGCTTGGGGCAAGGTCACGGTGTGGATTCGTGTATGGACTGACATCTATGCGTTACTATGTAACACGATGTCAGCATGTTATATTGTGCTGTGTTCTCGTTGTTGTTCAAATTCTAAGCAATTATATTGTGCGTGCATCTTCGTGAATTATATCTATGAGGTGAATTGAGCCTTTTAGCTGGAATTAGGATTCATGTTGGATCAGGACTTTTGTGATCATACACTAACGTGTCCCACAATTAGACATTCCTAGATAAGGCTATAAATCGGGGATTCTAATTAGTTCGATCCTATTAATTTAATGAGATGGTTTGTGGATTATCTAATCGTTCTAGGTATTTTACGTATTTCGGTCTATCCGGAGAATATGATAGGAAGATTAGATATTTCTGGCGACGGCGATTTTACCCGGAATACAACGCCCAGTTTCAATTTGGACTGACTGCAGCGTCCTATCTTTGACTGGTTTGTATCTATCTACTTTTGCGCTGTTGCCTTTGCCAGCCAACGCTTTACTGTCACTTTGGTTCTTATCTCGATGAATAATTCTGTCAGGAAACTTGTGGGGTGTACGTATATCTCTGCAGAAAAATGGACATCAGGATATTTAAAATCACAAACATCTTACGACGTCCTCTGTAATTCCACCATCTTTTGTCTGAACTATAGTAAATTTCATACATTAAAGGAATTAAGGCGATAGGTGGTGTAGATCAGAAATTTGTTTACAAAGCCTTTGGAAAACGTGTCAGGGAGTTAATGACATTAAACTATATGCCTTAGAAAGATTAAGTGGGTATGATTTTATGGAAAACGAAGCGTGAACAAACAGCAAACAATCATTCCTTGTCTCCCTGGGCCAAACGCAAGACCTCCCAAGAGTCAAAGGCAGACATCTATATCCGGTAGACCTGGCGTCAATGTTCCAGGTTGCGTCTCCTCACCAGACCTTCGATTTCTGAAGCATCTAACCACAATCTTAGGGTACATCATACATGATGATATTAAACTTTTATCCCCACGGCCAGTATATTTTGGTTAAGGCGCAAAGCGGGAAGGTTACTGACGTGCCATAGTATTCATTGCTAACTTGACAATGTTATTATTACTGGTACCTTTCTAACCAATATATTCAATATAACATAAACCCTATTCATTCGACGAATAGTCGTAATCTTATGCAATCAAAAACTACACCAATTGATTAATACTTAAAACATATGGTATGTTGTATTCAACACCACTCGAAAATGATATTCCAACACCTTCATTGCTATTACTATTGCATAATGAACAAAAAGAAAAGCATTTTAAAAACGGGTTCTAGTTGTCGTAAGTGCGACACTCAACTGTCTCCGGATTATCCTTGCAGTAGTTCTCCAACGGATCAGACCCTTTCTTCTTGTCCCTCTCGTGGCTTGCGGCAGCGCTCAGCTCTTCAACTTCGTCCCACGCCGCCACGCACTCCCCGCTTGCCGGGTCTCCTGCGCACGCCTCCTCCGCGTTCTTGATGCTCTGTTCCACCTTGTTCGATAGTCCCTCCGGCGCTGCTCTTACTTGTCGGAGTTGCATGCTGCCGTTTCCGAATCTGTGGGTTCTCCCCCAAGGATTGTTTAGTCTAATCATTGGTTTAGCTTTTGGAGCCTCTTTTGCTGGTTTGGTTAAGAATCTAGGTGTATAGATGTTGAGACCCGATACTGTCGCCATTTTCGTTGTGGATTTGGTACGGCAAAGGAGTGATAACCTGGAGCTGTGAGGATGAAGGTGGCATATAGTTGGGCTTCACCTTCACGTGGAGTTATGGACAACCGTTTCTTATCTGGTGATGACGAATCGTATGCTTCCACGTCACACTAGCTGTAGCAATATTTCCAAAAATATCCACGGTTGCGTAAGATTTTTTATTCACTAATAATCAAATGAAGCTTTAACACAAATTGAATATAAATGAAATATTTTTTTCAACGATACTTTAACACAAATTGAATATAAATGAAATATTTTTTCCAACGAGACTTTCTCAAAATCTGCAAAAGCACGGCACGTAGTTTGTCGTGGCTGCGAGCGTTTGAAGAAGGGACAGAATAAAACCGGAGATATCGCACATCGATCGGTGATCTTCAATCTAGTACGGACCAGCTCATCTCCGAACTTCATATTTTAGTTTGCTTACCTCTTTCTCTTACTAATGAATTACGGTGTAAACGTCCCTCGTCCATATACTTCTCAAGTTTATGAGATGAGGACATCCAAATTATGACTACTCGTAGACTAAGGACAAAAGGAGTGCATTAATTAATGGCCAAGCATATAGAAAGTTGTACAAAATCAAATTGGTTTGCCAACGTATTCAAAATATATTCTTTCGTTATCTTCACGGAAAGCGAAAGCGATCCTCAGATCGGACGGCTTTTTCTATCACGTGTTGGCCCAGGGTCTTAAATGGCCCAATCTGAACCCCCAACAGCGCATCGATGGACCCGCACGCACCGGATAAAGATCCAAAGGTCTAGATTCCTTAGGCGTGCGCTTCTCGGATGTTGATTGGATATTCAATCACAACTCCATAACAGCATCTTACCTTTTAAAAAAAGGGGTTTTAATCAAATGCTCCATCATGTTGCGCCTTTACAAAGTTTGTCATCGACTCTCTCTCCTCCCTCTCTTACCTCTCTGTCCATCACCACCCAAACCCCGTCGTTTCGCATCCGCCCGTACGCCGTCCCGTCGCCGGAAAGCTCCTTCCAGACACGCCGCGAGATTGAAGTCGACCATGACCTCTGCCGCTTCTCGACTCGCCAATCTTGCGCCTCTGAATTCTGTTGTAGCGGAAAATGTTGGCGGTGGCTCCAATGATTCCGTTTCTTCTACCAATGAACTGTTAGACGAAGAAGGTGCTCGTTTAAGTCTTTTACTGACTGGTTAATAGATTGTATCTTTAAGTTATTAGATGTTTCTAGATTCTTGTTGTTATTTGATATACTGTAGCATTACGTGCTTGGTTCAGTAAAGAATTTGACTGTTTTTCCTTTCGAACGATTTGAGATTGAGTCTATTGTAGTATTAGGAATGTGTAAATTGGCCATATTTTTAACAGAGGATGGTGTCTTTTTCTTTTAGCAAAATCTCATAACTAATTAGTCAATCACCAGTTTTCTATTACGAAATGTATTGTTTTTAATGATTAAAGTTTGAATCTCAATCTCCGAGTTTCCTTAATTCATGTACAAACTTTATATTTTTTGCACTTGTTGAGCTCATGAAGAGGAAAAAGGAAGATATGTCACTTTAATCGCTCCATGTAGTTGTCTACGAAGATTTAAGTTTAGCCATTGTCTTGTGCCTACTTAAGGCTTTTCGTCGTTTCCCTGGATGTATAAGAGATTTTACTAATGATTGGTAAATTCATAAATGCAGAAGCTTTGGGAGGTAAGTATCAACTTCCTCCGCCAGAGATTAGAGATATTGTTGATGCGCCACCTGTTCCTGCACTGTCATTTTCACCACAGAGAGACAAAATTCTTTTTCTCAAGCGGAGAGCTTTACCTCCACTGGCAGAATTAGCTAGACCAGAGGAGAAACTGGCTGGCATCCGCATAGATGGGAGATGTAACACTAGGAGCAGGATGTCATTCTACACTGGTATAGTTATCCATCAATTAATGCCTGATGGTACACTAGGACCAGAGAAAGAGGTGCATGGGTTTCCAGATGGTGCCAAGATTAACTTTGTCACATGGTCTCTTGATGGTAGGCTCTTATCTTTCAGTGTTCGGGTCGATGAGGAGGGTAGTGACAGCAGTAAACTTAGAGTATGGGTAGCTGATGTGGAAACAGGGAAAGCTAGACTATTGTTTCAGTCACCTGATGTTTACTTAAATGCCGTTTTTACTAATTTTGTGTGGGTGGATAACTCTTCTTTATTAGTTTGCACCATTCCATCATCACGAGGAGACCCACCAATCAGACCTTTGGTTCCTTCTGGACCAAAAATTCAGTCTAATGAGCAGAAAAATGTTGTTCAAGTTAGAACCTTTCAGGACTTATTGAAGGATGAGTATGATGAAGATTTATTTGATTATTATTCTACCTCTCAACTTGTTTTGGCTTCTTTGGATGGAACTGTGAAAAAAATTGGGCCACCCGCTGTATATACATCAATTGATCCTTCCCCAGACGAGAAATATATCCTAATCAGTTATCTTCATAGGCCGTATTCTTTCATTGTACCATGTGGAAGATTCCCCATAAAGGTTGAAGTATGGAGAACTGATGGAGAATTTGTTAGGAAACTTTGTGATTTGCCCCTCGCGGAGGACATTCCCATTGCATTAAATAGTGTGCGCAAAGGTATGCGCTTAATCAATTGGAGAGCAGACAAGCGTTCCACACTATACTGGTACATACTGTTTGATCCAATAGGATTCTTATGATAATAAATTACTTAGATGACATAATCATGCGGTGAATGAATTAACTCATGACATTGTCAGTTCCCTGTTTGGGCTTTTAGGGCTGAGACTCAAGATGACGGTGACGCAAAGGTGGAAGTTTCTCCCAGGGATATTATTTATTCACAGCCTGCGGAACCACTAGAAGGTGAACAGCCTGAAATCTTACACAAGCTTGATTTTCGCTATGGGTATGGCACAATCTTCATGTTTGATCTCCTTTCCTTACTAATTTCAAATAGTTGTTTAATTTGTAAGAATCTCTTCAAGCCCATTGCTTTGTGATTTTATAAATTGCTTAATATTACTCAAACAAGTCGCAAGCTGATACTGGCTTGTATTTCATGCCTTAGGCGCTTCTGTCATGTATATCTTTATAATTTGTCCTCAATATAGGCACGAGTTCAAGCAGGTTTAATTGTTACTGTAATTATGGAAACACTATTTCGGTGATTATATGTGAGGATTTTGGCTTTTGTGGCTTATTTTTGTACAAAATTGAGGAGTTAACCTTTAGCAATCGTCAAATATTTGCAGTGGGATTTCTTGGTGTGATGACTCATTAGCTCTAATCTATGAATCCTGGTACAAGACAAGACGAACAAGGACCTGGGTGATATCTCCTGGATCTAAAGATGTGAGTCCTCGCATTCTATTTGATAGATCATCGGAAGATGTGTACTCCGATCCTGGCTCCCCCATGATGAGGAGGACTTCCACTGGTTGTTATGTGATTGCAAAGATAAAGAAGCAAAATGATGACAACACTTACATCTTACTAAATGGTATTGGGGCTACACCAGAAGGGAACATCCCTTTCCTTGATCTATTTGATATGTGAGTATGATCAGCAACTTAGTCGTATCTTCCTTGGCCAGTCTTGAGTCCTCATTGGTGCTATGTGTTTTAAACCATATTCTTTCAGAAATACAGGCAGCAAAGAACGAATTTGGGAAAGTGACAAGGATAAGTATTATGAGACTGTAGTTGCATTGATGTCTGATCAAAATGAAGGAGATCTATGCCTTGACCAATTGAAAATACTGACCTCCAAAGAATCTAAAACTGAGAATACCCAATACTATATCCAGATTTGGCCTGACAAGAAATCATGCCAGATTACAACTTTTCCTCACCCGTACCCTCAGTTGGCATCATTGAAAAAAGAGATGATTAGATACCATAGAAAGGATGGGGTCCAGCTTACTGCAACTTTATATCTACCGCCAGGATACGATCCATCTAAAGATGGTTCCCTTCCATGTTTAGTTTGGTCTTACCCGGGAGAATTCAAAACCAAGGATGCTGCTGGACAAGTTCGTGGCTCTCCGAACGCATTTCCTGGCATTGGTGCAACATCACCTCTTCTTTGGCTGGCCAGAAGGTAGAAGCTTGCTCTTTTTTGAATTTTGTACTATCTGTTGTGTCTGCGATCTTCCCACTAATATGATAGCTTCTAGTTTTTATTCTGCTGAAAAACCGCGTTGTTGTTAATTGGCTTGTCCAGGTTTGCCATTTTATCAGGACCAACAATACCTATCATTGGTGAGGGTGATGAGGAGGCAAATGACAGGTTACTTCATGTCACTGTTATATAACGCTGATTACTGTGCAGCTCATATGCACTAATTTTCTTGTTTTCGGTAAAATTGTTCACTTTTTTTATGCCACAGTTCTTCCTGTGGTAAATCAAATTTGCACAAACCATTTGATCGATTCATATCTTGTTCATGTGAAGGAACGACGACTTTGATAACTCAGAAAGAATGGACTTGTGTTATATCTATAAAACATTTTTAGAAGTACAGGAAAATAGATTAGGTTGGCCATGGTTGTACTGTCTGTAGCCCTCTTACTTCTTCTAGACATATATTCAGTATCTTCCTTTACAAGTCAGAAGTTTAATGATGACGTATTTGAAAGATGTTATTGGAATTCTAACTGATACATGACTTTATCAGATATGTAGAGCAACTGGTTGCGAGTGCAGAGGCAGCTGTTGAGGAAGTTATCCGACGAGGAGTAAGCTTCTCCATTCGTCCTTGTATGACTACCTCTTCATGAAAATATATTAATTCCTAACATTATTTTTAATGCTGCACTCATTAAGGTTGCTCATCCGAGCAAAATTGCTGTTGGAGGACATTCATATGGTGCATTCATGACTGCAAACCTGTTGGCCCATGCTCCTCATCTTTTTTGCTGTGGAATTGCACGCTCTGGTGCTTTCAACCGGACCCTTACACCGTTTGGCTTTCAGGTAGAATACAAATTATGGGTGTTTTAGCTTTAAAAATGCAGTACTTCAGAAGAAATTTCCTCTTTCAGTTTAGATGTTATAGTAACGTCTTAACATTATTTGTGCATAGAATGAGGACAGGACTCTTTGGGAGGCAACTAATACTTACATAGAGATGAGCCCGTTCATGTCTGCAAATCAAATTAAAAAGCCAATATTACTTATTCATGGAGAAGAAGACAACAACTCAGGAACACTAACCATTCAGGTATTTTTTCCTTCTCCGTTGAAGGAGCCCTTTCAATTTTACATTGCCAATCAAGAAACATGAAAGTATCTTCCTATTGGTTTTGCTGTTTGATAATGGTTTTTAGGATATAATTTTTCTTATTGTCAACTTTTGACTGGTTGCTTATTTCACATTTCAATATGATGCAGTCAGACCGTTTCTTCAATGCATTGAAAGGCCATGGTGCTCCTTGTCGTCTGGTCATTCTTCCCTACGAAAGCCATGGGTATGCTGCACGCGAGAGCATCATGCATGTTCTTTGGGAAACTGACCGGTGGCTGCAAAAGTATTGTGTGCCCAACTCTTCTGAAGCAAATGCAGAACTTAATGAGTGTAAAGATGAAGTTGGCAAAGGTTTGCAAAATTCTGAAAGCAAAGTAGCTGCTGCCAGTGGAGGTGGTGGGCCGGAATTGGCAGACCATGAGTGCGAAGGATTCCACTCTGTGCCTAGGTCATTGCTATGGTAATGCCTCTTCCTCATTTGCCTATCACCTTAACAGCAATAATTAAATAAATCGATATCAACATCAGGTCGATTTATTTCTTCGGATCTCCCGGACTTTAAGTTCATGAGAAATATTCGGATAACGTATCCTATGGTGTCTTATCACACGTCTCACCGTTCTTTGCTATGTTAACTGAAACTGAATTCATTATCTTTCTTCTTTTGCCTTGTTTGGTCATGAGTTGAATTACCTGAAAGATTGGAATGATATGACCTAATAGTTTGTGTTGATCTGGTAATATTACGTACATTGCTTATGTATAGTGGTTTCCTCCACGTTTCCCGCTAGGGGTAGGCTTTAATACCATAGTGAGTATATGGCACCTGAATGAAATGTTCTACACTTTATTCCACCTATGCTTCCTGCATCCTTGTTTTGTTTATCTTGTATTCCTCGACTTTGTAGATTGTATTACGGATGTTTGGCAGCGGAGGACTAAAAGTGTAGCAGCATAAAAGCTTCTGAAGTAGTGGGAATCGGGTATATGGAATATTTAATTAAATTCAGTGCCTTTGATCATTGTTTATTATCTCTTTCTTGCAGTTTTGCACATCATGGCTGCGAAATAAACACGCAATTGCAGTCAGGTTTACGATGATTTCCCCGTGTAGGGACCGGTGGATGTATTACATATATTCCATATTTGCTTAAAAAGCTATTACACAAGGTTCTTGCATTGCATGTACGGTCCCTCAAATCTATAGTTACGACGACACCGGTGAGACATTCATGATCAGAAGGAAAGTGATTTAACTAATACAATGCCTCTAAGCTGAAAATTTTAGTCCACCTTGTTATGAAATAGCTTTTATTAGTTCCGGTTATACAATGGAACAGATCTTGCTCATTAGTGAATTTGGTAATACCAATCCCAATGTTCTATCTTTTAATTTTAAAGTTGTGGTACTGAAATTTACACACCGATGAACTTGTGGTTCAGTCTATTTTTGGCTTCCACTTCCAAATAACGTACGGCCTAAAAGTCTGATCTCGTGCTCTTTGAAGACAATTGGCATTGTGTAAATTAATAAATCACTTATTAATTTTTCTTATTAAATAAAATATTGCAAGTATATATTTGTACAAAAATATCAATTAATAAACTTAAAATTTTCAACCAAACGTTATATTAGAATTATTACAAGATTTAACAAATTATATTCAGTGCCCACGGGCCACATCATTTATATAACTATATTCAACAAAAAAATTGCAGGGTTGATATCATAAGTGCTTAATTCAAAGTTGTTTATTATTTTTTAAAATTGTAAAAATTGCTAAATTATATCAACTGTAATAATTAATAGTGAAAAATCACCATTATAAAAATAAGAGGTCAGTCTTAAATTAATATTTGTTAAAAACTGTCAATAAATAATAGTGATAAAAAAGTGAGGTAAATGGTATATCATATATGTGTCAATAGTTACTTTCTTTAGTACGAAAGGAATAACCGCATTTTCAGTAAATGACACTGATCGTTCCAAGATATTATTGAGGATATCATCAAGCTTACCTAATCTCAACTTTTAAGTTTCGAGTCGCGTTTTTAGATATCTGATCTTCTTCAGCGCATTTGGAAGCTTACCGCTTATCTTTGTGTGTGTGTGTTTTTTTTAATTGTTATTGACAACCTCCCGTGACTTTTTTGTTTTCTTTGTATATAATTTTTGAGTGTTTCCTTTGGCCTCTTTGATTTTAGTATTGAACCTTCCCTTTTATTGATGTATTTATTTATTCTCCTTTTTTTTAAAAATAGGTTCAAACAAATATCACGTATGCTATTGCTATGCCAGGGGCATCAACTTTTCTTCTGAAATGGAGAGCAACCAAGAAAGCTATAATAACTAAAACAAATTCTAATTGTCGTATATTCAGTGAATCTGAAAAAAAAAAAAAAGAATTTACTCTTTTGAAATAAAAGCTAAGAACGCTCAATCTAAGAGCCAAGCAAGGGGGACAGATCACACAACGTAAGAATACTGCAGACAACAATGAAGAAACATTAAACCACATTTATTCTTCCGCGACAACACTGATCTCATCTTTATCTAGTAAGTCATAGAATGCTCTCACTTTCCTCTGCTCATTCCAGTGATGCATCTTCCAAAGACCACCGGCAGCTAGGCCTAGTGTAATTCCTATGATTATTTCCTTGACAACACTTGGCCCTTTCAACGTGGGATGAGGGATCCTACCAGCCATTTCGATTATCTGGTTAAGGCTATTTAAATCTGAAAGCAGCAACAGTTGTTCTTAGCTTCTACATAGAAAATGTTTCAATTCCCATACCTACGAATATTTTATACATACGAAAATGTTTCACAGAAGAACAAAGACAACCATGCAATTGAATTAGAGGAAATGCATTCACTAAAACTTTACAAAGGAAAACCAGCAGCTGGCTTTTACTGTAATAATGAATTCAAACAATTTAAGCACGCAACTAACTTTTCCAACTCAAAACTGCTCAAAATTCCACCAATTTACACATGGTTTTATTGAATCTTGTATTGAAAACGTTAAGTCATGTTGGAAATCTAATCCAACAATCGCAACATTGTCAAATTTCATGGATACACAGTTGGGGGAGTTAGGATAGGAGTGGAAATAGTAGACAGTTTAACCATCGCCTTGAATAGAGTTACTGCCCTCATATCCGCTTTTTGTTTGTTATTGTGTAGGTGTCCCAAGGAGCTAACATCATTTTGGATATAATGCTCGAAAACATAATTTATGCAGGTTGCCATAAGCCGCTTTTATGTCGTAGAAATGCATCAAACAGTTCATATGCAGGAAACAAATAAATTAATTAAATGAAAACGCAAGTTCCGCAACATATTCACATGGTGTCTGAAGATTACATTTTCACATTAAGCACTTCGTCGAATTCCAAAGTTCATGTATTTGCATCTTAAATTATGAACAGAGTCCCTGATCACTCTCATGATTACCCAGTAACATCCAATCAGAAACACAAAGTGTCAATCAACTTATTGATAGCATCATAAACCAAATACATACAAATTATCCAAACAATGGAGACAATCAACAACTACAGTCAGCAGAAACACAGAGAGAGAGAGAGAGAGAGAGAGAGAGAGAGAGAGAGCGTGTGTGTCTGAGGGTTTACCTTGTGAGAGACTGCGATTCAGAGAATGGGACAGGGTGCTTATCTTCTAATCTTCATCTGTCGCCAGAACGAGAAACAGTAAGCTCTTCATGGACCCCCAATTGGGCTACTAATATGGGTTTCAAGTCCAAACAACATCAAAGGTACCATCGACACTTGGATCAATCCAAGTAAACGAAATTGTCCTTAGGGAAGGGGTATGGTAAGTTGTAATTCTCAAGAAAAAGTATACAATCTTCGAAACAGATTTTTTTCAAACTACGTTGCGTGATCTGGATTTGCAATATGCCACTTATCATGGCTGTTTACGTGTGTTATCCACTTTTTCTTCTATTTTTGTCATGTATTCTAAGAGATTTGATGCAGATTCAAGTTGAAGTTCGTATCCCTCTCTTCAGGAAGCTTACCTACTCCTATACGAATTTAAAAGTGTAATTGATTGGGTTTAGTTGGTCAAGAGTGGACTTAATATAACCTAATGCCTTACATCAGAGGGAAAAAACACAAACAAGCAAACAAAAGATAAAGAACAGTATAGGCCCCAGACAGCTTTTATCTTACGAAGAACGCAGCATCCAAGTCCAGTACATATGATGTTGTATTGAATAAGACGCAATTTTATTACTATTCTGTGGCATAGTTAAAGTTAAAAAGGGAACGAAGAGAGTTTTAGATTTTGTGGTTTGATCTTTTTCGTACAACTGAAATGCAAAGATTATTCGTTGCAATTCACTTTTTCTTTTAATCTTCGAAGTGTTTTAAGAGGATTTTAACTATAGGAAGATATTTTTAAACTATCCACTTTCAAACTAATACCTGTTCGAATCGAGAAGATGTCTCTTACGGGAGTCAAAATTCTGATCTCAAGTTTTAAATAACTGTATACATAAGGACGATTCGAACCCATTATCTCACTCAAGTAAGAAGAATCTCTTCCTAACTCACCCACACTATTTTCATTGCAATTCACTTTTAATGGTCTTAAGCTGCCAAAGTGATGACTACTTACACTATTTACTTCCAATTAGTCCACTTTGCATGAAAGGGGTCGAGTCCAAATGGCCCACACGACCAAAGTGAAGGAATGCCATTTATCTTAAGGTAATTATCTTATAACAAATCAAATTAAAATTTGGAAAATAGAGTCAATTTTCAATTTATACATTTTCTCATACGAGTAGTTTTAATTTGTCTTTAATGTTACTCATATGTATGAAAAAACGCAAACAGTTAGTAAGTGTCGGTGTTTTGGTAACTAAAAACTCGCGATCTTGCCCACCACCTGATACGCTGCGGCTACCTGGAGAACCTACTCCCACATTATCCGCTTGTCTTCTCCATCCATTTTTTATTTTCTGTCTCATTTTTCTTCTCCTTAAACTTGCAACTCTGACTACTTCATACTGCAAATGTGTTGTCATTATCTCAAACTCCGTCTTTTTTCCTCTCTAATTTCTTGGGTTATACCATATTCACACACAAACTAAGACAGACAGACAGACAGACATATATAGGTCAAATGGAGAGACAGAAAAGTTTCTTTTTGAAACCCACAAGATTTCTGGTCTTTTGGTTCACAATCTCATCTTCTGTAATCTTCCTTACAGTTTTTACCTTCTGGCTTGTCAAATCCAGCCCTTATAGTTATATTCTCCAAGAAACCAACTTCGAGTACAATAAAACCACTTTCCTTGGTACAGGCCCCCAACCGTTTACTGTACAGAATTTCACTGAATTCAGCAGAAATCTCTCAGCAACCAGGTTAAACACTTCCGTTATTGCTAATGGCTATGGCGTAGTCCCTGAAAATACATCTGGGTCTGGTGGAATTTCAGTGGTAACTAGCGACAATGAATCTGAGATGCTAAATGCTGAAGAAGATGGAGAGACTGCAGATAATAACTTAACTGAAGTTCAAGAGAGCGTAGCTGTTGTAGAATCTCCATCTGAGAAAATTGAAAGTAAAGCTAGCGAAGAGAAGAAGAGTAGATCCATTGCCATGGTAAAGGATGAAGGTCATAGTAGGGAAGATTTTGTTGGGAAGATTAGAACAAATTCACTAGTAAAGGTAGAAGCTTTGAGCAATCGGATGAATGCAAAGAGGAAAAATAAAGTTTTTTCTGTTGACAATAGTGGGAATTTAGAGAATGGAAGGATTAAACAGAAGAGTGGAAAAGAATGTGATGTAACGAGTGGGAGTTGGGTCTATGATGAAGGCTATCCTTTGTATACGAACAGCTCATGCCCTTTCATAGATGAAGGCTTTGACTGTGCAGGGAATGGTAGATTGGATGGAGATTACACGAAGTGGAGATGGCAACCTCAAGATTGCGACATTCCGAGGTATTAATTCACTTCTTCATCACTTAACTGTACTTTACTACTTTCGATTGGTAAGAAATGAGTATTGAATGCTAAGCAATTATGTTTCTGTTGATGTGCCTGGGGTTGGTGGGTTTCAACAGGTTCAATGTGACAAAAATGCTGGAATTGATAAGAGGGAAAAGGCTAGTTTTTGTTGGGGATTCTATAAACAGGAACCAATGGGAATCCATGCTGTGTATGTTAATGGGAGCCATAAAAGATCCAAAGAGAGTTTATGAGACTCATGGCAGGAGAATCACGAAGGAGAAAGGAAATTATAGCTTCAAATTTGTGGTAATCCCACGGACATAAAAAATCAGTTGTTTCTACTCTTGTCTATTGCAAGTCGATCTGACTTTCCCTTTGCATTATCAGGACTACAAATGTACAGTTGAATACTACGTGTCTCATTTTTTGGTACATGAGGGCAAAGCAAGAATAGGGCAGAGGCGTGTACAGACCTTACGGATAGATAGTATCGATCATGGTTCTTCGAGATGGAGAGGAGCTGATATCCTCATTTTCAACACTGCACATTGGTGGTCTCATTTTAAGACAAAAGCAGGGTAAATTCTTTTCCATGCCAATGACAATCCTTTTTTGTTTACTTTTAGTTTCCTTACACAGAGGTTGTGTGATTTTAAATGCGAGGAGGATGCTTGTCAGTTTTTAATGCTTCAAGCCCTCTAGTTTCAGAAGAACACTGAGTTATATATTAGCATCATTTTCATTCAGGATCAACTACTATCAAGAAGGTAATCTAGTTCATCCCCAACTCGATGTCCATGTGGCCTTCAGAAGAGCAATGGGGACTTGGGCATCGTGGGTTAACAAACATATTAATCCAAGGAAGACCCGAGTTTTCTTTCGAAGCTCAGCTCCGTCTCATTTCAGGTCTGCTGAGATGATACACCAATCTGTTCGTGCTTCAACTTTACACATTTATTTACTTTTAATGGTGTGTGTGCTATTGTTATACAGCGGCGGGCAGTGGAATTCTGGAGGGCACTGTAAAGAAGCCGTAAAACCCTTGAGCTATACTTTAAGGATCGACTCTCAGAAGAATACAATCACAGAAGAGATCATCAAGCAAATGAAAATTCCTGTAACTTTCTTGGATATAACTAGTCTGTCAGGATATAGGGTCGATGGTCATCCGTCTATATATGGGAAAAAACCAAGCACGCGCTATTCGTCGAGAATTGAAGATTGTAGCCACTGGTGCCTTCCCGGTGTTCCAGATACATGGAATGAATTGTTGTATTTCCATTTACAATCTAAAGTAGGAACCATATAGGAGCAGATGGTGTTCATTTCTTCAATTGTTTCTACCTTTGTGCGAGCAGCCTTGGAAATGTAAATGTACGAGTGCCACATAAATGCAAGAGTTGAAGTTAGATGATAGCCCCTGCTGATTATCTTTGTGATTGATAAGCATGCTCTTTCATATTCTTAGTGATTTCCGAGTAACCGTAGTTTCAATATGCTTACCTGACGGCTGATGCCAGGTTGAAGGAGATTTCAAATGAAATAACACAAATAGCCGTTGGCAGTGGCCGGGGAAATTGCTGGAAAATAAGTTCCACAACGTTTGATGTCCCTGTAATCTGATTGGCGGACATTAAACGTTCCTAGAAGATTATGTATCTTGATTCGTTGTATTAGTCTTGTTTGTGTTCATTACAACTTTTGAAGTTTTGTCCATTCGCTTTTTGCTGATCTAACAGTATCACGGTGTCCTATGTCAACAGATCAACAAAATGACATACAACAATTCGTTAGCATTCACTTCATGCGCGACGTAAGATTCTACACCAGAACCCACGCACCCAAGCGATGACAACATCACATCCCAACACGTGATGTTCGTCATCTGTTAAGTTTGAAGTGCCTTCTTCTTGGTGCGCCGCGTCAGTTTCTCTGGTTCATTTGTCTGCGTCAACCCTGATATATTAATTAACGACACAAATCACACCGATTCAGCTCATTTTCAGCCAATTATTATTTATCAAATCGATTCCTAAGGCTTTTTATTGTTCTGAATCCAAATTTGTAATCGTTTTTTGCAAATTCCACCTATAACTAGTATTTTTTTTTCATTCACATCTCAGTTTTCTTAAAATTTTATGTTATTTTTGTTATAAATTTTACAGAACATATTTCTAGGTCTAGGTCAATTATAAAAGATATAATTTTACAGCCTATTATGACTGGTAAGGTTCCAATTCTATAAAAAACTTAGAAACGAATAAAACTCAGGGTTAATGCTTTTTTCACCAGCTTCCGTGCACTCCAAAAGATAGAGTTGGGAACTGTCTCGTGAAAGAACAAGAAGAGGAAAAAATGCAGAATACAACAAATATGTGTGCCATAAATTATGAAAGACTATACGGGCGTAAGGTGATTGTCTATAAAAGGGCTTGAGATCTTCTGTTCCACTAATGCTGTGCCCTCTGTACCACGATCAATGCTGTGCTCTCTGCGCCATAATCAGTCGATTGTGGCACAGAGGGCACAACGTTGGTGGAACAGAAGATCTATTCTCTTGTAAAAGAAGGAGATAATTGAAGGAGGAAAGACAAAATGTGTGAGAGATGAAAAGCAAAGAGATGGTTCGTCTTTCAGAGGAGATATATATGGAAAAAATAAAGGAACGTTAATAATAATAGTGCATGGGCATTAACATATAACGTTACTGGGTATGATTGGTTAATAACGATGGACTTTTAGTAATAAGGATGATGACCAAGTTTTGGAACAATCAAAACCTAAACCTCGATACCGTAGTTAAGGAATTACTTTTTTTAGGAGACTTACTTAAATACCATTCAAACATCTTGGATTGATGTAGTTCTTGTTGCTCTTGTATCTTAAAAATTGCTCATAGAGCGTATGTTCTAATTAAAATTTATCAGAGAAAGAATTATGGTAATTACTGACAAAATTATTTTTATGTTAATGCAAATTGTGAATGATTAGAATATAAGAGAACTTTTAGGAAAGACACTACATCTCATCTTTCTCAAAATTAACTTAAATCTTTTATTTGTTGAAAAATTATGTAAACGAAGTGTTAATGTACATTATCTGTGTCAAGAATATTACATTGAACAAGTGTGAGTGCATTTAGTCATTTATAATAATGTGCTTACCTCTCCTCTCAAGCTAATTTTTGGAGTTGAGTTAGGTCTTTCAATAATCTGAGTCTTGATTACGTCGTACATGATTGATAGATAGGGAAGATCATTAAGACCATAAGTAAAATTGGTCACATCTAATCATCTTCCTTCCAGCAACAATGCAGCTTATATTTCTTCTTATATTAGGCATGCTCGTTTGGGTCAATTTTCAAAATGTTTGTTTAGGTTATGTCAAAAAAAAAAAAAAGTTGATCGTGTTTTATGTTAGCTTTC
>JANITW010000004.1:12325993-12347483 GCA_027564335.1 Erythroxylum williamsii | reverse complement strand
TTTCATATGCGCTTTCAAAACTTGATTTCATAAACTTGCTATTCTTTTCAGAAATCACTTGAAAAATCTCTTTATAACCATTACACAGTTCATGTAGCAAACATATAGTAGATTTCACAAATCATGCAAAAGCAAAAGATGCAACACTTATGATGTAATTGAAATCAATAAACTTCTTTGCTTTAAGGAAAAACAGTAGCGGCTTATTTACTCTATAAACATGTACCCACCTTGATTTCATTACATATAACCTTGCTAAAAAATGTCTCTTCTCTTGTTCCTCTTGCTTCCTTTGATCCCTTCATTCTTTACCAAATGAAGGGATCATTAACTCAAAGGGAAGCTCTTCTCTTCCTCTTCCTTTTTCCTTTTTTAAACAACTCCAAAATCTCTCTTATAGGCTAAGGAAATTGAAACCCTAACTTGTTGTCTCTTCTTTCTCTCATTCTCTTCTTCTTTTTGTATTTCTCTCTCTTTTCTCTTAAATTTTTGTTCTTCTTTTCTACTTATCCTTCCATTCACGTTTTTTTTCTTCATTTATAAGTAAAACAACACTTCTTTTTCTAATTATGCCCCTAATGATTGAGAAATGTCCCATCTGCCCTTCCATTTATGCCTTATGTCTTCTATACTTATGTGTCTTGCTAAAAGCACCATTGAATATTTTGACATAACTCTTTCTTCTAGAAAAGTGTTCTCCCTTGTCTTAATTTTCCAGTGACACCAAAATCAATCCATTTGGTTCAGTGAATCAAAAGATATACTTCAAATATTTTTGGACTGCTCTTGTCCAAATTAGCATACTATACACAACTTCTATCCAAAATTTAAACCTCTTAGAAACTGAATTAGATTTTAACTTCTTCATACCATTTGTAGCTCCATGTCTCTAGTTTATCTTGAAATAAGAATCATCTTATTCGGAGCTATACTAATCTAGAAATCATCAAAATACTGAAACATGTTCAATAAAATATCCAATTCCTACTCTTCCAATCGATACCCTTACTTGATTTAATACATTTTTTTCACATAAATACGAAAATCTATAAAATTTCATGGAGATGTAAAAATAAAAATGTTAGGAATCTAAGGGTTCAAGAATTACTTCATTTGGAGGTCGGATAGCAAAATTATGGTCGAAAGAATCAAACAAGATTTGGTCCTCAATCATATCAAACTTGTCTCGGGACAAATGGCATAACTTTCACTAGAGATGTTGGATTAAGATCATCTTAGGATGATTTCAAAGATAACTTTGAGATCTACAAATTTGAAGTAGACCTTGAGGTCGGATTTTATCATCTGAAGGTCAAAATGGACCAGACAATAGGATTAGACGAAGCTAAAGGAAAAAGCAAAAGAATGGAAAAAGATATAAGAAATGGGAAAATTTTTATAACTTTCCCTACAGATATCAGATTAAGATGTTCTTTATATAGTTCGAAAGAGGACTTCGAAATCTACAACTTTCATGAAGACCTTGAAGACAAATTTTACCTTCTGAAAGATAAAAAATGGAATAGAAGATGACGATACAAACTAAGACGATGCAGAAGGTCAAACTAAGACGATGCAGAAGATCAAACTAAGATGGTCAAACTAAGACGATGTAGACAATCAAACTAAGACGATGTAAAAGGTCAAACTAATATGGTCAAACTAAGACGATGCAGAAGGTCAAAATAAGACGGTCAAACTAAGATGATGCAGAAGGTCAAACTAAGATGATGTAGAATTAAGACAAAGCAAAATTAAGACAAAGCAAAACTAACATCAATCACCATAGCTGTCACATACACACATCCTATGCAACATCACAACTTGTGAAGATCATAACTTCCACTAAGATATCCAAAACTTACAAACTTTATATCGTTGGAAAGATAAGAGGATAAAATAAAACTTCCAAGAAGACCATTATGTCTAATTCGGCCTAGATTAATCCAGCTTTTCCCTTGAATGCAAAACATGATTTTTACATTCATCCAATGTATTGCACCCAGTTCTTTACTTCATGACAAATTTTGAGATTCTTAAAGACAGAATTTAAATTTGATGTCTTCATAAGAAATGTAGCCATATGTTTTTAGTTTAATCCAAATTAAGAATAATCTCGTTTAGATAACTAGAGAAAAAGTTGTGGCTAAAAGACTGAAGCATACTCTATAAATATTTTCCAGATCAACCATCCATTTTATTTCACAATCTTTCCTTAACACTGATCATACTAAAATCACCTTTTCTACTTCATTTACTCCTCATTCTCAACTTCATTTCAAATCAATATCACCTATAAAGAAATTTATAATCCATGATTAATCATGAATACCAATAACAGAATATACACATATATACATATTCTTCATTAACTTATTACACAAATTCAACTTCATTTTTTTGCTTTCATTCTACTTCTAATCTTTACCTTAATTCTTTACATTTCAAAATCTCTTATCTACTAAAAGCTCCAAAGCACGACCTGAATCTATCCACATTTCTCATTTAATAGTTCTAATCTTTTAAGAAAAGTTCGGGGTCCAACATTTAAGATTGAATCTATGATGCATAGGCTTAAATTCAAAAATCAAGATTAAAGAGAATAAGTTCAATCCAAGCAATAACTAATCATAAGTTAATAACTGAAATATCCTATATGAGTTATATCACTAATCCTAACTAGGGATTTAGTTGGTACTAGAAATAAGAAAACTGATAATAAATAAGATAGAAAACAAAACACAAGAACTCACTTTTGTGGATACTAAAATCTTGACGGAATCTTAAAAATTTCTCTAAAGTTCTCCCTTTAGTATCCTAAGATGTTCCAAATTAGCTTCCTTTTCCTCACTGCTCAACTTTTTACCCTCATTATTCTTTTATAGCATAGAAATCAAGAATTTTTGTAAACTTTGGTGCTAACACAGGACCAATATAAGTCCATGTTACTTCATTATGTTGCTCAATGCCTACATCTAAAATGTTTTATGAAAAAATTACAACCACTATAGGTTTAGAATATGGTATCATGTTTAGACCATGTTGGGTTAGTAGCTTCTCTATTGTGTATCCAAGAGTTCATCTTGAGATCATACGTCTTAAAAGAACTAACATAAGTCTATATAAGCCATGTTGAAGAAAATGAGACCCTATTTGAGGCATGTTCAATAATTTGGTGAACTCCCCAAATAGGTATAATAGTTTAGGGTCTAACACGAGCTAGGTATAGTACTATGCTGTTGTTGTGTCACTGAACACTAGCCTATGTTAGTGTTATGTTCCTCCAAAATCGTTATGAGACTTCTCTAACTTAGTTGCAACTTGTTCGAATTTATTCTTTCTTTATTAGAGGGATAGAATAAGGCCTTAAAATAAATAAAAATCATACTATGTGCCAAACCCTAAATAAATCATCCAAACATAAGAAAAGTACTCTTTAATCATGCTAAAAACATAGTACAATTAAAATTTATCCAATTTCCATGCATGTAAGCATTTGTTTGTCTTTAAGCAAACCAATCTCATCACTTTTAACATAAATAAGTAGCAACTCTGGAAAAGAATTTGACTACTTGCATCAAGTTATAACCAATTCAAATAATTTTATAATCCTTCAAACTTTAACATAATCCACAAAATTCAACCTAATGTATAAAATAATATACATGAGAAATAATATTTAATATTAAAATATTTTCATAAACTTTATTGAAATAAAAGTAAAATGTCAACTTTAAATTAAAACAAGAACATTTCAATGCTTGTTTGAAAGGTCACCTAATCTTTTGATGCAAAAGTAAATACCTTGTCATGGATATTTCTAGTTAATTAATTAGGTGACCATTTTAAATGGCTAATAGAATCACTCATTAACTTCAACCTTTTGAATTGGTGTAATGTTACTAAAATGAATTTATTTAATGCTCATTTATTTAAACAAAACAATTTTTTTTCTTTTTTACATGGGATAACGAAAATGCTTAAAATAAAATTAGTTCTAACTCAATTGTATGTCCATATTATACTAAACGTATCACAATGCAAATCAGATATCCATTTTAAAATTAACGAAGCAAATTTAATCATTAGTACTCATGACTGTTTGCTTAAAAAAATAAAACAACAATACCCAGTGAGAGTCTCACTGAAAAGCGGGGTTTACAGAGATTTAGTAGTACGCTGCTTTACTCCTAATTGGTAGAGAGGCTATTTTCAATAGATCTATGTGTAATGCAAAATATGATAGTTTATACCCTACAGCCAATCGATTGGTTGTAGTTTAGTGATAAAATAATTTAAAGATATTCATTATCTTATACATGTTTATATGCATGTGATAAATTTCATGAGATAATTATACATTGCTAATGAAATTATAATTAGATTATAATTACGAGATTCATATTACATTTATGTATTATCCCTAAATTTTTTCTAGTTATTGTTTTTATTAAGATTAGACATTAATAAAAAGTAAAAAGGCTAGCACACTTTATGTTTTTCCTTATGAAGGAAGTAGTTGATGAAGGAAATAGTCAGTCTTATAAACTAAAGTATGAAAAATTTAAACAAGCATGTGAGTGCTTGCTAGAAGATAAGTTCATTGAACAAATCCGATATGAGAAATCCATTTGCTACATTACTTATATGTCTATGGAATTCTCATTGTGATTATTGTATAAGTAAACATTTAACTTGAGGTTTCCAAAGTTATCTTATATAGGGATTGTTATATTTTGATACTACTTATGACCCATTTAATCATAATTCATTCAATCAATAGTTATTAGATGTAGCATGAACTATATGGAGGTAATTGAGTGATCAAGATACGATTGATTACACTAAAGTAATTAGGGAGAATGTTATATTGTTTTTGATTAGTATTGGTTTGGAAAATCGTTGGCCAAGGTAGAATGACATTTTGTAAATAGTTTACAAATGTCATTAATGAAATCAATAGCTAATGGTACAGAGAACAAATATGATTAGAATTAAATTAGAGTAGATATTAATTCCATGCTCTATGTCTAATTGGAACATTATATGATGAAATGATTGAATTATATGAAAAATCAAGCACAGAAAGGTTAGATAAAATCACTTTGATATTCTTAAATATTTGGGTGGTCATGATGAGTTGCTATATGCAAATCTTAGTCTATGATTTAACTTATTTAATTGGAGAATTAAAGATAAATTAAAAAGAGTTTTAATTTATGCAATTATAATTATAAATTAGAATTATAGTTTACAATTATTCCCAACATATTTAGAAACCTAATAGGTCTCACATAAAGAACGGGTTGAAGAGAGCAAAAATATTTTAATTAAGTTGGACTTGATTGCAAAGTTTAACTTTATAATTAAATATGATATATTTAATAAATAAGGATCAATATAAGATATTGGATCTTATTTGGACATAATTGGTATTTAATTATAATTATTTTTAATTCTAATTAAAGTTTAATTGAAATTAGAATTTAATTTCAATTAAATTACTAAAATGTACAAAACCTATTATAAATACGCTTAAGCTCTATGGAGCTAGCACTTCTTGCTTAACCTTCTTTGTAAAAGTTAAATAGTTCTCTCATCCTATTTTGTGGATACCATTAGAGGCCAAACACTTGTACGGTTATGGTGGTTAAGATGAATCAGTTTCAAAAATGGTTCAAGGAATACAATAAGAATAAGATCAAGATTTGGAATAGGGTATAGATTAAGATTCATGCTTTATTATGATTTACAAGTTAATCATTTTATATAATTAAAGTGATCTTAGTTTTTAGGATATTAAAATATGAAAAAGTTTTGTAATTATTATGCTGTTGTCAGAATCGAATCTTGTCCTAATTTTCCAATAAAATATTGATAATATAAAATATAAATAAATACATAAAAACTAATGCAATACATAATACATGACATATAAAACATGGTAAAAGATTAATACTAAAAGATAAAATAACTAAATAAACACACAAACTAGAAAAAGATATGTACAAGAATAAATCAAACCATTCATTACAAGAAAGTAATTAAGCTAAGTAACAAACTATTTAGGCTAACAAAAACTAGGAGTTAAGTACTACATAAAAAAAATTTAAGGCAAACTATAAAAACAAAAGTCTCGAAGAAAAAATGTTTAAAGGACTTAAGAAATAATGACCTTTCTATGAGAGATCCTTCATTCGTATCCTAGTACGCCAAAATTTTCTATTGTGGTTCATAGGCTTGATAAGTTCCAATAGGGTTGTATTATTCTTGAAGTTTGTTTAAACAAATCAAATCACAATAACAACCAAACTTATAATGAATCATCTTGATCTATCTTCTTTTAGAGTTAAGAATTCTCTTAAAATTATTCCCTAATAAGTTAAATTTAGCAAAATTAGTAAGCATAATAATTAATTCCCTCCCCTAACCTTGAGTTATACATTATCCTTAATGTATAAATATATACAACAATGAAAACATAGAAAACAAACCTTAATGTATACATATATAAAACAATGAAAACCTATAAAACAATGTAAAGGAGGTAATGATAATTGGTACTCTAATGATAATAAAAGATACACTAGTGATAATAAAATATTTTCATCTTTATATAACATTATCAATATATAACCAGAGCTAATGAAATCTAATATCTACTTCAAAGCATCAATGTTTCCTATATAACTTACAAAGTTCTATCACTTCTTAACTCAAATAACATAATCGTGATTTAACATTTATGAACTTATAATATTTTAAACTAAAAACGCATGCAATAAAGATCCACATCATAGAAAAGTAAATTAAAACAAAAATATCTAAATCATTGGGTTGCCTCCCATTAGTGCTACTTTACGAATATTTAAACTGAATTTAGTCAATAAGTACTTCACCTTAAAGGTTGCCCCAAATTCTTCTTACTAGTTAATGGATTATTAACTTTCATAAGTAACTTATCTTCCTATACAAATTTTAGATAAGAAGATATATTAACATGATAAGTATTATTGTCTTCTAAATGTGCACAACCCAAGTGTGAAGGGAATTACTTCAAATTAAGTATAGGTGCTTCTTTGGTAAATGGTATTGGTTTAGGCTTTCCTTATCCTAAGTTATTAAAACATGAGAAAGTTTGGTTATATGGCCCTCTCCTTCTAACATAAAAGCATGTTGAACAAGGTTAGAATCCTACTTTTTCTTCTTTAAGTTATAAAGCTTAACATGCTTCTAAAAGTTAATATAAGTAACTTTAGGTAAGTCATTATTGAAGTAAGGGAATTTCCAATCGATGTTTTGATGATAAAAAAATAATTCCTACTAATATGTTAATTATTTTGATGAAAAGAAATATTAGATTAAAATGAAGCCATAAACTCTTATGAAGTTGATAAAGAAAAGTTGAAGTATCCAATTGATGAAATGAAGATCAAAATAAAAACAAAAGAAGATCAAGGCTTATCAAGGCCATTTCTAGCATATATACTAGATTCATTGCTATTATTAATGATCTCAAAGGTCTTGGAAAGACCTATACCAATGTTGAATTAGTAAAAAGGTTGCTTAGGTCACTTCCAAAGATGTGGGAAGCTAAAGTGATGGTTATTCAAGAAGTTAAGGATCAATCAATGTTACCATTGGAGGAACCTATTAGATATCTCCTCAGATATAAAACGAAGCCTTAAGAGACACAAGAAGAAATAATGCTTCCAAAGAAAAGGAATTTTGCATTTAAAGCCTCAAAAGAAGAATCTAGTGAAGAGGAAGAGACATCAACTACTGAAAGAGAAGAAGATAGTAGCTTACTTAATAGAAAATTCAAGAAGTTCTTAAAGAACAAATTCCAAAAAATAAAGGACCATAAAGAAGGTAAACGTGATTTAAAATATAAATCGTCTAACATTATTTACTTTAAATGTAGAAAACCCAGTTATATAAAGTTACAATGTCTTCAACTGAAAGACATTAAGAAGTATAAGAGAAATTATAAGAAGGAGACGAAGGACAAAACGAAAGCACTTAAAGAATCAACTTGGGATAACACAAGTGAATATAAGAGCTAGCATTTGGAAGAAGAGATAGCTCATATGCGCTTTACTACTATGGATAATGATGAGGTAACATCCAATCATAATCTTTGTAACGATAGTGATATTGATTTTTCATATGATGAATTAGTAGAAAGTTTAGAAATCATGAGTCAAGAAAGCGAAGAAATTTTCTTCCAAACTCAAGGAAGTTAAAAAAGAGTTAAATGTATGTATGAGTGAGAATGAAAAGATGAAAAGTGAATTGCATAACATTAAAGCAAGCAAAATGTGACCATTGATGACAATCATGACTCATAAGCATTAAGGTGTGATAATGAAATATTTTAAAAGGAAATTGATGCTTTTAAGGATTCCCGACTAAATTTACAATGGAAGGAAAACTTTTGAGGAGATTAAAAGAATTCTAATGACAGGCATGGAATTAAATATAAATGTGAAAGAGTTTTCAACATTAAAACTATTTTTGTTAAGGGAAAACATTTTCATAGTAAAGAATCATTACCTAGAATGAAAACTAAGCGTGGAGCAAGCACATCCAAATATACACATACGCATGAAACATTTACTAAGACCCAACCTAAATGTAAACATTATTCTTTCATATATGGCTTACTACCTAGTCATAAAGTTCAACAATCTCAATGGAAGAATAGGCATATATTTTAAGATAACATGCAACGCCACTCACACACTTACAGAAGTAAGCATCACATCTTCATTAATAGTAGGCTTCATGTATATAATTATGGTAGGACTTTTCACTATCCTACAAGAACCAACACATTTAATATCCAAAGAAAATGTCTTATGCATTCATATATAGAATTCCGAGCAATTCATTTATGCATCATCATTACGCATGTAACATGGTATGTCGTTTTTGTGGTAACTTTGAATATATTGATAGATTTGGTTTTATCAAACAAAGAGTGTTAAGCAAATCATTGAAAGTTTGGATTGAAAAGAAGAAAGAACTAAACAATTAAGGAATCAAAATTTTTTAGGTTCCTAAAACATATTGATTACCTTAATTTATAAGGTTATGGTAAGTAGTAGAGATAATATTATTACTAAGGGGTAATGCATTTTATCTTGATGAATCAATCCTTCTTACCTCCAATAAATTCTTGAAGAGGTTACTTAACCCTAAAATTAACTATCAGAATTTTTCAACTTGTTGAACCAAGTGAAAAAATGATAAGGATGAGATGTCACTAATGGATTAAGAATTTAAAAAGAATCTTTATTCAAGTTTCTCATAAGTAGTGCTCAATATGAGGTAATTATTAGTTTATAATTTTGAAAGATATGATTACTTACTCTTATGTCTCATTTTCAGTATAAATCCTTGGTGATGATTATTTGGATTTGAATTATAAATAAGGTGTTTTTAAAGTGTGAACCGTAGTACCTAGAATTCGAGATTATATGTAAAATAAGATCACTAAATTAGAATTTACATCAATTGGTTTATTATTTCTATAAACTTTTGTATAAGGACAAGTCTTGTTCAAATTAGAGGAAAATTAGTTTTAGGTGATAGGAATTCTTTTTATAAGGCCATTTATAAGATTAAATTCTTTTTGATTGACATTTAGTTGGTTGATATATATTTTAATAGCATTTTTTTGAAGTTTTGATGCTTTAATTTGAGTTTCAAAGATAGTTCCTTAAGCTATTTGGTTAGCTAGTAGACTAATATCTCAGTATGGTTAACCATTATCTTCAAGATTCACCCTCTTTTTGTTTTCCAATAAGTTTTTTTTTTCATTTTAGTCGCTTGTCTAGTTGCCTAAACAGTCTCATTGGTCAACCAATCTCCTTTAGTGGTCTACTAATGTCCCAATACTTGACATTCTTTTATCATTCCAGTGAGTTTACAAAGAATTTGGTCACTCCTTTGATCAATCACCTATGCACACTGGTCGACCAATACGTTCTAGTGGTTGACTAATATCCCTTTTGTCTAATTTTTTTTTTTGGTGTTTACCCCCTCTGTTCAACTAACAACATCTATTAGTTGTCCAGTGTACTTTTTTGGTTAACCAAAATATCAAAGCCTAACCTTTTTTTCACCATGCCTCCACTATTCATCCTTTTTTTCCCTCTTTGAAACAAAAATGGTGCTCGATTAGTCAAGGCAAGTGGTTGACTAGTCCTCCTGTTTTCAATATTTCTGTTTATATCCTTTGCCTCTTTTCTTTTATTTATGATTGTATCCCCAAAGACGCCAAACAATTCACTTATTTACTTGAAAAACATCATCCCCATTCCATAAAAATCTCATTAAATTGCATTAAATTAAAAATTGTAATTATTGAATTTCATATTTAAGATTTTCAAATTTTTAATTAATTAAGAATCATTTTCAAAATTAATTCCTTCATAGTATAAAAGAAGTTAATTTTGATTTCCTTTCAATTATATCATTTCATCTTTAATTTTGTTCAATTTTGGTATTTTGGGCACTTTTATGTTTCCATTTTTTGAAAATTTAGAGCTTTCAAAATTATATATTCTTTTATGAAATTAATTATTAGATATTATAATTATGCTTTTGTCTGTCACAATTCCATCCTTTAATTTTGTTAAAACTTACCTTTGGTGTTTTAATTGAATCTTTCAACTTAGACATAATACCAAAATTAGGGAATTTTCAAATTAGACATAATTAGAGGTGTCTCTTTCAAAATTGATCATTTGCCTTAAGTTTTTAAATATTCAATAGCATTTTTTAGTGAGAAAGTTTGCTAGTTTTGATCAAATCCATTTTTTAACCAAGTTAGCTTGTCGCATCACAATTTATATTATGCATTTTTAGTTAATAGACTTCTTTTTGATGATTCCAAAGAGAGAGAAAGTTTGATGATATTAGATTTAGGGGAAGTGATAACATTAAGGGGAAGTTATAAAATTTAGGGAGAGTGATCGTTTTGTTACTTTTGCACTTCATTTGATATATTTGATTAAATTTATGTCATCTTCATTGATATTTCTTTGATTATCTTTCATTTTGATTATCTTTTATTTTCTTGATATTGAATTATGATCTTCACATTGAAATATTTTTATGCATAAATTAAGAAGGAGCTAATCATTATCATGATATTTATTTGTGTGCTTGATTTATTATTATTATTCTCTAATGTTACAAGTGTTTTGTAATCATCAAAACAGGGGAGATGAACCAACAATGATTCTAATCGGTGTTTTAATGATGAAAAAGCATACTTACTACTAATATGTTTATTATTTTGACAAAAATAAATATTAGAATAAAATGAAGCCATAAACTCAAGAAGATAATGTATGAAGTTTATACAGAAAAGTCGACATCTGTAATTGATAAAATAAAGACCAAAACAAGAACAAAAAAAGATCAAGGCTCATCAAGGTCATTTCATAATTTGTATTATTATTTGTAAGATCACTTTATTAATTTGATGATCCAAAATGCTCACCATACATAATCATTTCATCTTACTTCAGTCCGCAAGTTTTTACATTCATCAAGAGGCACTGAAGATTTTGTTTTTAATATAAAAACATCTTGATCTTTCAAATAATCTTTGGGGAACATTTTGAGAAGTGTTTTAATAATATTTGGAATAAACAAATTAGTTTTGAGTAGTTGTTAAAATTATGTTTTTGGGGTGATTGGTTGATCTATATGGGTCAGTGGATGATCAATATAGGTTAAAGTTAATAAATTTGATGTATCATGAGTTTGTAATAACATTAGTTGATGTATTGGTTGAATAATGTACCATATTGGTAAACCAATATGTGTACTAGTCGACCAACGCTTAACGGTTAGTGAATTAGGAGTTTTTAGTGCATACTTATCAACTAGTAAATTATATTGGTCGACTAGTGCATTAGATATAGCTATTGTAATAACTAGTTCTTGTATCCAACGACTAGTTTGGATCCCAAAATACTATAAATAAGTTTTTACCATTTTTTTGGCATCACAAAGGTTTTGGGTGTTGTATATACATATTTCAAAGAGTTTCTCATTCATTTGAGCATCATTCTGTCATATTTGTGTGAGTGAGCCATTTTGAAGTTATTAAGTGAATAAGTGAGATACTTTTTAATTGTAATACTTTGGTGGGGTGTTGAATATTATACTTGGGTGCTATGCAAGTTGTAGTGAAGTTTCTCTTTACCTTGAAAGAAGAATAACAGTGAAATTCCAAGAGATATCTTAGGAGTGAAGGTAGGTAAGGGTTGTTTATGGTTTTCATTCTCTCATCCTTATCATCGCTAAATCTTTTTTCAATTGTTTGCTTAGTTTATATTAAGCAATTTTTATACTAATTTATCTTGATTATTGTTAGCTGCGTATATAAGTTGCAAAAATTGTTGAATTATGTAAACACCTAATTCAAAACCCTCTTAAGTGCTATTAGTGACTAATAGTCATCGTGCACAATAGAATAAATAATATCCATTTTATAATAAGTTTCATCAAAGATAGGCCCTTTTAAAGCCTTAAAAATGTTGAATTTCACTTTCTTATTGCCCACCTTAAATATCAACTTACCATTATGCACATCAATTAATGTTTGTATAGTAGCCATAAATGATCTTCTCAAAATGATGAGAACTTTAGGGTCATACTCTATGTTCATTATCAAAAAGTATGTAGGAAAATTTAGTTTTCCTACTTTAATATGTAGGTCTTACACTACCCTAGTTGGGTACCTAATGGACCTATCAGCTGGTTAGAATGATACAATTTTAGGCTTAAGTTCTCCTATTCTAAGCTTATAAAAAGAGATAAAGGCATAAGGTTAATACTTGAACCTAAATCAGATAAGCATTTATAAAGATTGGAAGCACAAAAATGACAAGGAATAACAAAATTCCATATATCTTTTAAATTTAGAAGGTTTTTTTCCATATTGCATTACATTCCTTGAATAAAGGTACCATAGCATAATCCTAAAGTTTATTTTTGTTAGAGATGATTTCCTTTAAAAACTTTACATAAGATGACATATGATTTAATGCTTAAACATATGAGATATTGATGCGCAACTTCTTAAAATAGAAATTTCTTAAAGTTACCCTCATCCTTCATTTTTTCCAACCTCTGAGGTTATGGAATGGGTAGCATATAAAGGTTGACAATGGATTAAGATGCCAGTATTGTATTGTTCACCAAGTCCAGTCTTTGCATTTCAACGACATCATCCTCTTCCTTAGGGTTGTGCAACTTTTGCACTTCCTTTTCCTTAGTGATTGCAACATTAAATATTTTTTCTATTCCTCAGTATGATGGCTATCGCTCTCTCTTTAAGGTTTGCCTTTGTGTTATTAGGAAAATTTTCTTGATCTTATCATCTAGATTAATTGATTCATTTGCACTTTAAATTGTAAATAGATGTATAATTGACTATACCTTATCAAGTTAGCCTTTATGAGACTCAAGTTTCAGCAAGTTATCTAATTTCACATTAATGAAAGGCTTATATTGTTTAAGCTTCTCTTCCATCCCCTTCTCCCCTTATCCAAGTCCTTATTGAATCTCAGGTGGTCTCACAGATTTGCATGCTCCAATTCTTTTTTCCTTCAAGAGAAATTTAGGTGACTTTTCTACTTAAGATCGTTAGTGTTGGAAAAAGGATCATTATTAACAATTAGTTTTTCTCTATAGATATTCATATATTTTACACCTTTATAATAATTTAATATAGGCTTCATATTTATACATGTATAGGAAGGATGCCCATATATACCATACTGGTAACATGCCTACCTATTGCTCATATATCTATGTAACATCTTCATCTATTTAGAAATATTTGTAACTTTTAATGCCAAGTTTGAAGGTGCTTGGACTTCATAAAGAGAAGCTTTTGATTTTTCCTTTGCAACCTTAGTTGACGAGTTCTTATCTATGGTTTCAATGACTTATTTGACTTCTTTAACAATTTTTTATAGATATTATACCTCTTGTAATAGTGGAAACCAAGGTTTGATATGTAAGACTAAGACCTTCATAAAAATTGCATAACTAACTGCAGGAAATATTAATGGTATGGACATTGACTAACTAATGCTCTATATCTATCCCAAGCTTTATGGAATGATTCCCCCTCTTTTTATAGAAAACTTTGAATTTGTATCTTAAGCTTATAAGTCTTAAATAGAGGGAAAAATCACAACATAAAAGCATCGCATACTTGATCCCATAGTCTACCTTGATTAAAAGCAATCATGACCTTGCTCGATGTCTCATACGATAAGGGAAATATCTCATCTACAAACCATCATACCTTAAAAAGAAGTGTTTGGATTATGGAATAAAATTCTTAATAAAGGTGATTGTGTCTTTTCCAGGTAATCAAATAGGGTCAACAATAAGTAAGGATAGACTTATTTTAGCTCACAATTTCTTACCCTCTGACTCAACTTGATATATAGAGATGATGGCTTGAGATCAATGAGCTAGGTTTAAGTTGACCGAGCCTCAGGTTGGGCTCAAACTTAAGCTATCTAGGCCTGACCTAACCCAAGGCCTAACATATAAGCAAAATGATGTCTTTTTACAAAAAACAAAGATGTCATTTTTACATTTTAATTTTTAAAAATAGCTCAGGTTGGGTCGAGTCTGGCTTGAGTTGGGCTACTTAAGGCTTGGTCGGGCTAGGGTTGGGGCTAATTGCCTCTCGCCATATTAGGGCTTAGGCTAAGACCAGCCCCAACATCACCCGATCTCGGCCTAACCTATTGCCATCCCTACTGATATATGAAGGACTAACACTAATAAGATGCATTAGAATATCTCCTATGTGAATTTTAGGTGACTACAACTCTCTAACACCAATAATGACATTATTTCCACCCTTGTTGTCAATATTTCTAATATTGATTTGATTTGTAACCATCTTTGTTGTGCTTCTACTGTTGTTTTGTTTACGTGGTTGCTCGATTTCAAGGTTAATAGCAAGCATATTATCTAATGTTGCACTTTACAATCTCTTATCTTGTATAAACTACCTGAAAACAAACTAGGAAAGGTAAGAGTAAAATAAAGCTAAAATGAACAAAATAACACAGTCCCTGACAATGACATCAAAATTTCATCACTCAAATTTGTAAATGCATATAATAAGATGTAGTAAGTTTAAATATGGAGTATTCTAGGTTATTGTTTCCACAAAGAATAATTAAGCAATTGGTCCTGATGAGCAGATGCTAACTAAATTCACACTTTTCTTAGATACTATGGCTTATAAACAAAATCTTGTACCTTTAAATCATGTTAATTAAAGTAAGATTTCTAGTGACTACTTGGGAATTTGTTAATGTAAGAAACAATCCTATTAATACTCCTTTCAATTTGATATATAAAATTTAAATGAACATTGATTACATTGCAGAAGAGATATGCTCTTCCCCTTAGAAGGTAACGAATGGACTTCAAAGACTGTTGGGGATGCTTAGAGAAGTTGTAAGTTTAGACCACAACATATGTATAAAGAGTGGCCAATCATCCCAAATACATAAGTGAATAAGTCTTTAAGGAGCTCATTGCTTATTGAAACCACTCATATATGAAGGTATGACAATTATTAGCACTTTACAAATTAATTTCATAATATCTAATTAATATAATATGTCAATAAGTAGAAACTTACTGAAACAAATATTTGAAATAAAAAAATATATTAAAATGCACATAGCTAGTCTTAAAAGTTCTATAAGTATTTATGTTAGGTTGGTAAGTCTTTCATTGAGTTATAAGATATCAATAAACTACCTAAAATTTCTAAATTATTTCAAAGTTCTAATTAAAAATTATTTATTTAGATAAAAAAGAAAGAGAGGATAAAACTCCACTCTTTAATGTTGAAAAGTATCTTACTACTTACAAAAGAAAGTCTAGAGAAGTGTACAACCAAATCTATTAAAGTTATAAGAGAGAATATTGTGCTTAGTATTTTTTGTCATAATTTTCTATAATGTTGCTACTTTCATTAAGATCCTTAGATTTATTGTTTATTGCATGTGCTTTTGAACTTATTACATTATTTTTCTACTCATATTACCTACATTTCATTTCATGTTTTTCTTTTATTTCTCTTTTCTTCTTATCAATATAAGTTATCTCTAGTATAGCTAAAATGACATTAGGTCTTTTTTTGTAATTATACATGATACCTACATTTAATAGTTTGATTACAATATTAATTTTTTCTTATTTGAAATTTATGTCATCACTATAGTTTGTTTCCTATAAACCTGCAATCACTCTTATCAACGTAAATTTCATTGAAAAATTAACACATCACTTTTCTTTTGTAGGCTCACATTGAAGAAGTGTAAAAAGAAATAGTCAAAAGCTTGATAAGGCATAGTTGTAATAACTTATTTGGAAGGGGTGTGAAATCATCTAGCATAAAAGATGGCAAGTGAGGTCTTTTACAAAGTTCTTAATAAGTATCTACTGTCCATCAAGATTATACTAGAAAAAGAGATGAACCTGAAAGTAGAACATGAAAAGGAGATAATGAAAAAGGAATTAGAACAAGACAAAGTGAACGCTTGGAAATGAAATGAAAAATAAAACAAGATAAAGCAAATAGAGAAGAAATAATGCAACAAATGTTCTCTCTCATTCAATCTCAGCTTGGGCAAGCCAATACCTTTAGTATTGACATGCTTTGCAAATTCATTGTGCCTAGTCAATCAAGAAGGGAATATTTTATTCCTCAAAATATTATATATCAACATAAAGAACATCAGGTAATAAAGTTCCTTAATTCACTTTTATTGTACATCATCTTATTGTTGTTTCCATTAAGATCAATTCCAAAGTTTTTGATTATTTTGCCATTTGTAAATATAATGCACCTAATATGGATTGAAAAATTCATGCGTTCTAACTTTGTTTATAAAAATAATTGTATTATTGTTATATTAGTTTTTAAACTACATTAATTGTCTTAATTAAATGGAGACCATAATAAAGTAGTTGGTACTTCATTATTAAAATATGTCAATATGTTTATGAGCATAGTTATTTTATAATAATTCTAATCTTCTTTTTTTAGAAAGGTGATGATTGGGAGTGAATAAGAAGGTACTTTACGAAGGATTTTAGAGTGTACATACATATTAGTTTTATTTGTATTTTGGTTGATGCTATTATACTACATATGGGACTAGAGGAAGATAACATATGTGCATATCTTAGCTAATGATTCTTACTATATTTTTGGATAGGTTAAAGGTTGAATTCCATAAGTGCATATGGACTATATGATAGCATCTAAAAATACAATTTTTTAACCACTAACATTTGGCAGTATATACTTTGGGGCATAAATTAATGTATGTATATGTACTTTTAATATTATATATTGCTATCTTAATGCACATTATGATAATTTCAGGTGGTTGGCTATTTGTGATTATTTATTTTTTTCTTTTTATTACAATTCTATTACTTTTTAAAAATATAAACTTGTAGCTTAATAAATGAAAGGTATTGCCTCTATGCCATAACTTCATTGTTGCATTTTAGATGAAAATTTGTTACTTTAGTTTAAGGCATTTGTTGTTTATGATAATTTTAACGTTGCAATAATTTTCATTAAAGTTTGTTACCTCTACAAGTAAAGTACGTTTGTAGCTTGACGATAAAGGTTTGCTTTTACATTAGCATGTCGTTTCTAATAAAAGAATAAAATGTTGTTTTTGTTATTAGATATTGTTGCCTAAAAAAATTGATTCATTGTCTTATAAAGATTCAAACGATTGCTATATTCATTTCTGTTATAATTTGAAGTTGTTTTGTTGTTTTAGTCAAAACTTGATTTAACCTTATTCATTTCCTTACCTAATAAGAAATTTTGTTGCCTTACACTTATAATATTTCCACTTTATTTAATGACATGAATTTTGTTACTTTAATAAAAAATAACAATAATTGCACTTTCAATTGGACTTTAATTTACATAATACATTTTTTGTTATAGTAATGAGGCAAAAAGATAAAAAATGACAGAAAGGCTTTCATCAAAACTTCACTTAGACCCAAATATTTCTAAACTTTTAAATAAAACCTTAAAATTTGATAAATGTTTAAAAAGGCCCTTAAGTTAACAAAACATTAACCCCTTTGTTAACTTTTTTCAATACAGATTTTTATTTTTATTTTTTTTGGTTTTAGATCCCCAATTCCATGTAGACAATTAATCTGGCATGATGTCCGAATGAAAATTAGGGAACTACTTCAAATGAAATTATATCTACCTGAAAATTAGTGGTTCACGCTTCAAATGTTTAGTAAATTCAGGAAGTAAACAAAATTAGGGATTTGCTTTAATTTTTAAATGGGTTTTATGCCAGATTATTGTTTATATGATATTAGGGTATTAAAAAAATAAAAATTCTATCTTGGAAATTCTTAATAAAAGGCTCATTTTCTATTAACTTAATAGCCTTTTAAATGTTTACTAAACATTAAGATTTTATTTGAAAATTTGGAAGTGTTTACGTCTAAGTTAAATTTTGATGAAAACTTTCAATTCTTTTTTTAACCCTTTTTTCCCAGCAGTGACTTCACAACCCAAAGCACCTAATCATCATTTAAGAAGTAATTACCATACGTCCTGACTAATTACTTTTAAAGTGTTAGGTTTTAATCAGAAACACTAACATTCTACTTGTATCTACTTGCCTAGGTCATGTTGAACATTCCTCATATCATAGTCACCTTTAGGTCAATTTCTAGAGATTTTTCTCAAATAATATTGTCTCCATTGCTATGATCTCTACCAAGAGCTTGAAAGACTTTTGATGATCAAGGAAATAAATCAATCTTTGGTCCGCTATGAACTTCAATATGCCTCTCCTTTATATAAGTACACAGACGAGTGCAATAGAATCGTGCTGACTCTAGACTGTTGCTTAAGACTTGTACGCACTAAATCTTCAAGAGCTCCAGCAACTTTGTTTGAGGCCAAAGATTTCTTATATTTCTTCCCTATATATCATTTAAGCACTTGGGAATGTTTGTCTGCAAGGCAGTTGTTGATACATCAATATACAGTACTATGTACTTTCTTATATATTCTTGGTTATCTAGTATAGCATATGGACCCAAACTGAATGCTCCATAAGCATGCTCATTATAGAACTGTAGGTTTGCTGTGATCTTCAAATTCAGATCAGTACGGCTGCTTTCTAATTAACTTAATTTTAGTAAAATCAAACATCTTATATTTGGTCCCTAAAGTTTCTCAAACTTTATGATTAAATTCAACTTAATTAAATTGATTTTTCTTTTACAAGCTGCTCTTTAATGTATGACTCATTAGGTTTTTAATATATTAGCAATGATTATAAATTATAATTCTAATTCACAATTAAAATATGATAAATTAAAACTTCTTTCAATTTATCTTTAATTCTCCAATTAAACAATTTATAATCATAGATTAAGATTGATGTCTAGCAACATGCCATGACTACTTAAATATCAAGAATGTCAAAGTGGTTTGACTCAACTTGTCCATGCATGATTATAATGTATAATTTAATCATTTCATTATCTAATGTTTCAATTGGACAGAGTATGGATACATTATCTACTCTTTTCATCTAATCATGTTCATTCTTGCTAATTAGTAATTGATTTATAGTTGCTATTTGAAAACACCTTTTCAAATATCAATTCACTCTTGTCAGAGAATTCCACAGATCAGTATTAATCAAGAACAGTGAAACATTCTCTCTAATTAATTTAGAGTGATGAATCCTTTGTTAACTTAATCAATTATCTCCACGTGGTTCATACTACATCTAAGTACTGCTGACTGAATTATCACGTAACAATTCATAAATAATATCAAAATACAATAATTCTCACACGAGATACCTTAGTAATCTCAAGTCTAAGGATCAGTTATATAACCATCATTATGAGAAAATTCATAGACATATAAGTAATATTCTATTTGGGATTCTCATAGTTAGGTTAGTTTAGTGACTAATTCTCTAATAATCACCCACACATTAGTGTAAGTATCTTCATATTTTAATTTATAAGAACAATTACTTTCTTCATAAGAAAGAAACATAATGTGTACTCCTTTGATGAAACTACAACTAGAAACATTTAGGAACAATACATAAATATAAATTGAATCTCAAAATTATGATCTCATAATAATTTCAATTATACATTAATTATTCCAGGGATTTTATCTTTAGTATTAAAACATCAAATGTAATTAATACTTAAAGATAAAGAATGTCATTATCAATTATTGTCACTAAACTAAGGACGGATCCATATTGGGGCCAAGTGGGGGCATTTGCTCCCACTGCCTCCAAAAAATTTCATATAAAAATTGTTATTTTAATTTTTGATCTCATAAAAAAAATAAAATTTTGTACCTATTAAAATTTTCCTCCCATTAAAACTAAAATTTTGCCCTCATTTAAAAAAATTTCTGGATCCATCCCTACACTAAATTACAACTAATCGATTAGTTACAGGGTATAAACTAACATAATTACACTGACGAGTAAGAATAGAATCGTGCTGACTATCATATTAGAATTAATTGAAGTACTTGTACCCACTAAATCTTCAAGAGTTCCAGTAACTTCATTTGAGGTCAAAGATTTCTTCTGTTTCTTCCCTATGGACCATTTAAGCACTTGGGAATGTTTGGCTGCAATGCAGCTGCTGCTACGTCAATATATAGTACTATGCACTTTCTTGTATATTCTTGGTTATCTATTATAGCATATGGACCCAAACTGAATGGCCCGTAAGCGGTTCATTATCGCATGTTCATAATTGAAGTGCAGGTTTGCTGTGATCTTCCAATTCAGACCAGTACAACTGCTTTCCACTCTATCGACTAAAGCTTAGACAAAGAAAAATAGACAACACATCAAGTTGAAAGACTCAAACAACAATTATACTTAAAGGATTGATCAAAGTTTGAGAATAGCTATGCAAGCGGCAGTCAGATAGCTATTTGATACAAACGACTAGATAAATGTCATGGCTGAAGCAATTCAATGATTATTTGTGACATTCTTATCAACAAGAATTTGATTACGGCTAATAAAATCCAGATACATTCAGAGGGTAATTACCAAGGAGCAAGACTATAAACCTTTGATGAATTTTGTCTCTCTCAGTTACTCTTTTTTTCCCCTAGTTTGAGCATAAAACAAAATAGTTAAATAGTGATCCTTGAATTGAAATCTTAATTGTTGGTGTAACTCGGATTGGCTTACTACTGTACTAAACTTTGTATTTGTTGGAATTATGCCCATGACCCAATCGTTATGTAATAGATTGAACACTATAGTTTTGTTATTATTAATTTTGATTAATAACATGGCAAATGATTTTATTATCATATTACGTTTATTGTTTATTATTCTAATATGAT
>JANITW010000004.1:12254821-12266343 GCA_027564335.1 Erythroxylum williamsii | reverse complement strand
ATTCGGGTCACTTTTTCCATAAAAGTCCTCATTGTCTTACGTTTCTATTGACTCCAAAAGCATTCAATTTGGTTCAAAAACCCGAAAGTTATACCCCAAACAAGTTGAGACTATCCTTATGCTGAAACAAGAATCTAGACCCAACTTGTGACCCAAATTTAAGACCTTTAAAGACTGAATTAAAACTTCTTTTCTTCATAAACTTGTAGTCCTTTATTTCTAGATCACAAGAACTCCAAAATCACCTCAATTGGACATTTATAGCAAAAGATATGCCTAAAATACCAACATATTCTCTTTCGGACAAACTGGGGCTCACCGCGGCGAAGCCCCGCTCGTCGTGGCGAACGGGCCGTTCGTCCCGACGAACACTCCTCCCTCGCACGTCGCAGCGAATATTAATTCGCACGTCGCGACGTTGCCTTCCTCGCACGTCACGACAAATTTTTAATTCGTACGCCGCGACGTTGTTCCCTTTCCACGCACGTCGCAGCGTGTTCATACGCACGTCGCGACGTGCGGGTCTGGAGAACTACTCCGAAACCCGATTTTCCTGTATTTTTTGACTTCAATCCTTCCATTAACTGACTGCAACACATCTAAACCTTAGATCATGTCTTATACTACATTTCTAACCCATTAACACTTCAAAAATAACCACAAAATCATAAACCCAAGGAAATCTATCCATTTTTCTTCTAAAACTCTAAAACCGCCGATTCTCACCCATTCCACATCCTTTAAGTTTAATCTAACTATAACAAGATTAAACAAAGCAAAACTTACCCAAAATCGCTTCGAATCTGTCGGAAATCACTTAGGCAAGCAAACCCTCGTTCTCTTCTCTTCTTTCTCCACCGACGGCTTCTCCCTTCTTCTTCCCTCTTTTCTTTTCTTTTTCCTTCTAATTCTTCTTCTTTCTTTCTTTTTAATCGTACTTAATTTTCAAATGTCCATTTTGCCCCTTTCACTTAAGCCTTAAAATCTTAGGTGCCATGACCAAAATGCCCTTATGTATTCTTATCACTTTTAATACAACCAAACCGTTAAATAATTTCTACGAACATTTACATAACAAATAAATCCAAAACTTTATCCATCAAATCTCATAATTCAGTTAAATCATGCTTAATTCAATATGAAAATTTCGGGGGCCAACAGTCGCTCACCTTTCTAACGCATCTTCATCATCTGTCATTCCGCTCCAGTCTTTGTGAAAGGGTTGTCTTGCCTGGTTCATGCATCAAAACCATTGCCAAATTCATGCTTTATCCTTCGTTAAAGGGGTTTTGTTGCTTGGTTGATGCATCTTCAACGTCCCCCGATCTGTGTTCCAGTCTTCATTGAAGGGATTGGCTAGCCTAATTCACGCATCATCTCTTGAAACTAAGGTAAGTCCTAGAATTAAGTATTAGCCATTAGATTTAAGAGCGGTAAAACATTTGATTATGAGGTTAGAGAGGTCTGAGGTTAGAGAAGTCTAAGGTTGATAAAAAAAAAGAAAGTGCAAAAGTTAGAGTAGTCTGAGGAAGATAGTATGAATGAGATGGGCAGAAGCAAACTGGTATTAGTTTCATTTTCTATCGAAAATGATCGGGAGCATTCACCTTGAACCACTGTCAAATCCTAACAAAACCTCAAATACTAAAGAAAATAATAGAAAACTTCAAGTACGAAATATTTTTAAAAAGTTGCAGAATGGGTAGCTGCTAGGACCAACTGTGTTTCTATCATCTTCCCTACCAATCGGAGCATAATAGAAATGTAGTTGGTCTTACATAATCTTAATTTGATGCTTTTAATTCCATTGTCCTCCTACATCCTTTTTACTTTACTAATGTGATTATTTGTCGTATGAATGTGTATTTTTTAAATTGCAACTGATGTATTGTTTTGATATTGTTTACAATACTCTAACTATCATTAACGATAACATAAAGTTATGATTTTGTTATTCTAGTAGTAGCTTAAATCTGGAAGACTCTAATTACTAGTAACTTAAAGTTGATGTAACAATTGAATTGAATAAGGATTGCATTTAATATCAATTTTTTGAAACATTGAGGCATAATAAACCATTAGGTACCTTATAGGTGAAAATTTTCATGAGTGTAGGAGCCATGGCAAGAACATGTTTCTCGATTCACAGGTGTAAACAATGTCACTTACCTTAATTAATAGAACTTAGTAAGTTGGTTGATGGAATTATTATGCATATGTTAAGCACCGTGTGCTATGCTAGGCTTGAATTTTTTCACTTTCACTTTAGTGTTTCCTTTCAACATTTTGACTGAGTCTCTTTATTTTCCTGGAGTTGGTTTTTTTGGTTTGGCAGAATGACATTTGATGAAGTAGCTTTGAGATTTCACCATGCGGGATGTTTTATTAATATGGGTGATAATGTTATGTATGAGGGTGGTTTTGTGGATGAAATTGAATTTGATCCTAACTTATTGAGCTATTTTGAACTGGTTGACATATGTAAGAGAAGTGAATATAACAATGTGAAAAAGATATTTTACCTTATACCTGGTTTTGAACTATATAATAATTTGAGAGTTGTACAAGATGATGTTAGTGTGTTAGATATGGTTCGTTTGATGATGAGTACGAGTGGTCTTTATATTTATATTGAACATGGTGATATCCTTATTAAACTGATTGAGGATGAATGTAATGAGGTTAATCAAGGTAATGTAGTTGAAGATAATGGTGAGGATGTTAATAATGAAGGGTTTGGAGGTAATGTAGGTAATTTATACAATATGCCAAATGTGAAGGATGAAAATGATGCAGATACAAAGAATGAAGATGATACAAATATAAAGGTTGAAGAGGATGAAGAGCAAGGAGATGAAGGTAATGGTCTGAATGAAGATGTTAAAGAGGATTTGGAGCAAGAAGATAAAGGTAATAGTCCAGACAAAGATGTTGAAGAGGACTTAGAGCAAAGAGATGAAGGTAATGATCCTGATAAAGATGATGAAGGTAATGGACCACATGAAGCTCATGCAGGTGATGCAGATAATGAAGATGAGGTAGTTTTGTCTGAATATTATGACAGTGATGAATATGGAGAACTTGTTAGTGATGTAGATGATATGGTAGATGATGCTACTGGGAGGAAAAGGAAATGCCCTGTTTATGATGAAAATGCAGCTGAGCCTTACATTGAATTAGGGATGATTTTTCTTAATCATTTGCAATTTAAGCGTACAATGAGTTTTTTATCCATCAAAATAAAGAGGGCTATTATGTTTACCAAAAATAAGCCCAACTTTGTCCAAGATAACCGTAAGATAAGGAACTGCCCTTGGTATGTATATAGAGCATTTGATAGGAAGCTACAGTCATTTCAAGTTAAAAAATGTAGGAACAATCATCACTATAATAGGGTATATACAAATCCTAGGATGAACATCTTATGTAACTTGTTAGAAGATAAGCTTAAAAAGGGAGCCATTTTTGAAAAAAATAGTAGACAGTGTTGTGATTAACATTGAAGAGAAGTTTGGGAAGCTTTGGTTTTATGCTGAAGTGATTGGGCAGACTAACCTAGGAAACATTGTTATATTGACAGTGTCTCAGCCAATTCTAACATCTCCACTTGTATTTAAAAGAATGTATATATGCTTATAAGCTATTAAATATGGGTTTAGGCATGGATGCAGACATTTTCTTAGCCTAGATGGATGTTGGCTAAAAACCAAAACTAAGGGTGAATTTCTATGTGCTGTGGGAAAAGATGGAAACAATCAAATGTTTCTTATTGCTTGGGGTTATTGTTAAAGTTGAGTCAACAGTCATATGGAAGTGGTTCATTGAAAGGACTGAAAGAAGATTTACCTCACTTGGGCTCCAGAATTAGTTTGACTATAATGATTGACCAACAAAAGGTAAAATTTTCACATCAATCTTGTTTGAAATATGTAACTGTTATGAAACATGTAGAGTTGCATCCACATGCCTATTCAAATGGATATATTTTCCCTTACAGGGACTTGATAGAGTCATTGTTGATTTGTATCCAGATGATGAGTACAGGTTTTATGCTAAACATGTTTATGTTAATTGGCATGGAAGAGGACATAAAGGGGAAGAGATGGACCATTTTTTGAAAATTGCAAAATCCTTCACAATAAGGTAATATGAAGAAAATTTGGATAAGCTCAGAGTCAAAAAGCAAAGGGAAGCAGAAGATATTGAGAGTTATGCACCAATTTAACAATGGTGTTGGGCTTTCCAGAAGGAAGATTTTATGATTGAGTTGGTTGACAATAACTTATGTGAGGCCTTCAATAAGACTCTAGTTGATGTAAGGAAAATGTCAGTTTTAAGGTTATTTGAGCATATTAGAAGAAATTTGATGAAAAGAATAGTGAGAAAAAGGAAAGAGGCTACTAAGTGGAAGGTAATTTAGGGCCAAAAGTATGGGAAGCAATTGAGAAGAGTGTCATAATTGTTTAATGTTGTTCATTGCATCATAATGGAGAGGGAGGGTATAAGATTGATTATGGACAGAACAGATATATGGTGAGGCTTCAGAACAAAAAATGTTCTTGTAGGAGAAATGCCCTCTCTGGCATTCCTTGTACACATGCTATATATGTTATTAGAGATAGTAGGGTTAATTTTGAAGAGTACACTTCTAATTGGTTATGGAAGAATGAAAATGTCAAAGCATATAGGAAGGCAATTAAACCGATGCCTAGTGTGAAGGATTGGCCTATTAATAATGAAGAAACTATTAGGTCACCAGAATTTAAACAAGGGCCTCAATGAAGAAACTATTAGGCTACTAGAATTTATACATGGGCCTAGTAGGCCCAAAATAACTAGGAAAAAAAGGCATTGATGAGCCTCAAAATAATACAAAAGTAAACAAAAAGCTAAATTCTGACCACGTGTTTAGGAGGGGCATGATCATTACATGTTGCCACTACCATACAAAAGGACACAACAAAAGAGATTGTCTTTGGAAGGGAGGTAATTTCTAAATTGTTTTGTTTTTTTATTGTACAACTAAGATTCTTTTCTATAGTAGTGGTAATCTTCTAGGTTTTTTATTCTATTATCACTGTTATCAATGTCAGGTTCTAGTCCAGTTTTAAAATCTAAACTTAGACGAATCAATTGATTTCTATATGGAGCAAACACAACGAACTCACAGTCAACCCTCGAAAACATATCCACAGTTAAAACCAACACTAACAACCCAATAAGTGCCTCTAAATCTACATCCAACATTGAAAGGGAAAAGAAAGGTAAAAGAAGAGCAAAAGCCTCTGCTTGTGCCTTTGCCTTTGCCTCTGCTACTGTGTCTGTAGCTGTTAGTGCCATAACTGCTTCAAATATTGCTAACACATCATGTACTGCTCATGTATGTGGAAGTGCAAATGCATCAACAAATAACTTTACATCTTCAAATATCTCCCAACACCTAAAGGTGCTTCAGAAATAACAAATATATGTACATCTTCAAAGGCCACCACCAAGAACCAAACCAAAGGGAGAAGAGAACCTGGTTATGGTGGTGCAGATAATGGAAGCAAATTGAAGATGTTGGCAGCTGGTAGATGTAGTCTAAATTCTCAATCAAAAATTTTAGGAAAAGGTTTGTTATATACTCTTCTCTTCAACAATAAGCAAATAGGAAGATTAATAAATAGATGGAAATGATGGGGGTATACACAAGCGAAACCAAAGGGTTGCAGATACTAAATGTAAGTGTTAAATATTTACATTCTTAATGAAATTAATTAATTCGTACAGCTTAACAAATATTTACATTTTATCTACAACCTGGAAGGAGACGTCAGAGAATACTAAACCATGGGCAGAAATTAATAAAGAGGAAGGAAGTTTTCACTGCACATGTGAATCCAAGCCAATAAAGTCAAATTGCATCTTAAAAGGAAAAGGACAAAATGTAAACTTAATTGTTAGTGAACTGAACAATTTTGTGATATTTGTGAATTGAACAACAATAGATTATAAGGATCTTGATGGAATTAATGTTATTAAGCAATTTCTTGTACCTTTTTCCTTTTTGTTGAAGTTCATGAATGAGTTACCAAGGATGATGGAAGGGTGATGGAAACTTGGTTGGAATTGTCAAATTCTCTACAATGTTTTGCATTTGTTAGGGAAAGTTTAAAGTCTATGGATGGAAAGAGATGATCAACTTTTTGTAGTAAAGTATAAGTTTCCTTTATTTTCCAATCAGTGTGAATTGCATTTCTTTTAGTTTTTCCATTTTGGTTGAAGTTCATGAATGATAGAACATGTACATTGTTAATGCAAAGAATTGGAATTATAGGTCTATTAAACATCTTAGTCTCCTCATCAATAATTTGATGACTTATAAAATAACTTAACAACTATGTTAATCATTGGATTGGAGGTAAAATACGGATAACAATTTTTAGAGTAATCAATTGCTGCCTCTTTTAACTCCTTTTGACTACTAACCAATACTCCATCTCCATTGAATAAATATCCTATTTTGTCACTAATCTTCCTGACCAAATGTTGAAACATCAAACATCTTTAGGCTAGTACATTAATCTTGTTTAGGCTAGTACATAAAACATCAAACCTGTTTTGGTTAGAACATCAAATTAGTATACAGTAGATGTTCAAACATCTAACACTTTGCACTTTCTAGCATCAAATTAGGTGAAGAACATTTACATATTGTTTTAGTACAACAAACCATTTCCAGGTAAGGCTTTAAAGGTACAACTATTGCCTTTTTTGTCTTTATTATTTAGACTAACAAACATAAACAAAACTACTAAACACAAGCTTAAACAAGCAAACCATTTCCAACACTTTGTTGGGTGTGTTTCATAACTAGTCCTCATGGCAACTAACTCATTCTTCAACTTCAAATTTTCTACAATCCTTTCAACTTGCAAAAATGTACTGCATTCTCTCTTAATTCCATCACTTCAGCCTTTAATAGATATTTTTGACGATATAACATCTTCTCTTTGTTGTTTAGCTCTAAAATAATTTGTCTTGCTCTTGGACAAAATCTTTGATCATGCCATTCATAAAATCCACAAACATTTTCACTCTACCATCAAAGAAAAAGCATCAATTCGTTAATGAAATATATGAACATATTTAGCTAAAACAACATAAAAATGTACCAAAATTACCGAAAAGAGTCAACAACGATAAAACCTTCTTCCAAGATTTTCATCAATCCATGAAGTTCATCTAGGTGCTTTCAAGTTATAGTAACAATATTTAGCCTATCCGTCATAATCCCATTCAACTGGGTAAGTTGAAGAAATCAACTTGTATGACCTCATATCAAGCTTAGAACATGTCCCTCTATAGCCAAAGTTGAAAATTTAAAAAATTCCATCCCAACACAAAATCACAACCAAGAAAACAACAAACTGAATCCTCTAATTAACCTCATTACTGTTAAGTTGTCATTTTGTGCTTATTTTGTATTTAAATCTCTTTAATGTATTGAAATTATTATTCAAAATTGATAGATTTGTTTCTTAATTGTTCTCAGATGATTTTCAACACTTAAGAGATGAAATTGAGTCAAAAAGATGCAAAGAAAGAGAGGATAATTCAAAATTCCATAATTGTAGGAAATTCAGTGACTAAGTGTGGGCGCGTGTAAGGATAAAATCTATCTGTAAGATTTGATTTTAAAATGCAGATCCGATCTGCTTCAAATTTTTATGATTTTGAGAATCAGATTGTATCCTTATTGATGGGGATTTGCCACCTAAATCTGGGGGAAGATTATCTACGAAAGATCATGGAAAAAAGGGGAGAGAGGAATGGGCGTTACTATTCACACAGGCAACTTTAGGGGATAGTTTTACATTCTTTTACATAATTTTCTGTAATTTTTCTTCTTGTTTTGGCTAGCCATCGTTAGGTCCTTCAATTTATGTAGTATTTCTCTAGGGATTTATGGATTTTCTAAGAAAGACCAGGGATGGAGACTTTACAATTGGCCATTTCTTTATTGATTTTCACTTTTGTTATGAGAAGTTAAATCACTTTTTCTTAGTCAAGGGAAACCGTGTTATCATCTATTATGTGTGAGATGTTCCAATAAAGTTTATTTTGTTAATGAATATTGAGTGCCTTTCGAATTGCTTTTATGATTGAAATGGTTGATTTCTAGGATGCACAACTAGGAATTAATTCGTTTAATAGCCAAATTAGTAAAATATGACGTTCGGTTTTGCTAATCATAAGTGGCAATTAGGATTACTATCTTTACATTAGAGTTGGGAATTCTAAGAAAAAACTCATCTTGATTAAATACATATCGTACATGTGTCATTTTGTTTATTAGTTTCTTAGTTCTTAAAGCAATTATTCAATTGAACTTACGATCGTATCTAAGTTGTTGATTAATGAGAATATTTAGAATACATGTTTCTACTCATTTAAACTTAAGAGAAAACATCACCTAATGAATGTTTATTGATAAATTGAATTTTATATCAAGGATCCATATTAATGTGATAACGTTGGTGACCCAAAACCAAGATTTGTTTACTGCAATTTCCAGATTTGATTATTTTTGTTAATTTTTGATTTTGTCATCTTTTTCTAAAATTGTTGTGAATCAAAACCAAACCCCACTTTTTACTTTATTTTAGTTTTGAACTTGTACAGTCTTTGTTGTTAAAATTTCTTGTGAGAACTATCCTTACTTTTCACTACTACATTAATTTGTATTGTAAGAAGTTGGTTTCTTTTTAAATTTGATTGCAGGCGATAGCAGTACTAAATTTTGGTTCCATTTTTGGGAAATTTTTTAACAATTTTTTTAGTGATGCCTTTGTTTTTCTTGGTGTCGTTGTTCTTAATTACCATGTCTTCTGTTTGTTTTAGTTTTACAGTTTTTTTCCTGATTTTTCAATCTTTTAGCGGCATGACTCACTATTAGTATACTTTTGATTCTAATTTTTCATATTATCCTTATTATAATGATGAGTTTCCATTTATTGCTACTTCCAGATTTGACCATCAAGTGGTAGATTTCACATCCATATCAACACAAGTACCGAGGGATTTGATAGAAAATATCGCCTCCAATACACAACAATTCGGGATACGTACTGGGCATAGATCAAAAAGCGTGAATGTAACCACATCGGAGAAAAGATTGGATAACCTCACATCCTTGGTGAGACAAATTGTGGTTACAAAGAAAGAAGAAGCAAAGGTATGTGGAATATTTTTAATGTTAGGACACTCTACTGACGCATGTCTAATTTTGTAGGAAGAAAACGCAAAATAGGTAAATGCCATTAGAGGTTTTGCTAGACCAAATCAAAGGAAATATGACCCATTTTCTAAAATCTATAATCCAGGTTAGCACGACCATCCAAATTTGCATTATGGGAATCTTCAAGAATAGCAAGCTACCATGAATTTCTAGCAATTAGACAACCGTACATGTCTTGACAATAGCAATACATACCATTGAATTATGAAGGCAAGTCTTCTTTGGAAGATATAGTTCAATCTTTGGCCACTAACACTTTGACATTTCAGCGGGATACTCAAGCTAGTATCAAAAATCTTGAAAATTAAATTAGCCAAATTGCAACCGCCATAAATCAATTGGAGGCACAAAGTTTTAGAAATTTTTAAACACAACCAAAAATCAATCACAAACAAAGTGCGAAGGCTATCACGTTGCAGAGTGGTAAGGAATTGCAATAATCACATCCATAAATTTCCAAAAGAGAGTTAGAAGAAGAAGCAACAAAAGAGACATCTAAAAAACTAGAAATGATGTAAACAACTCTGCAGAATATGGTTTTTCTACCCCCTTTTTCGAGTCGATTTGCCAAAACAAAGAAGGAAGAGCAAGCGGAGTTAAGAGAGGAAGAGGTTATAGTTCAAGAAAAGATGGAGGATGTGCAATCTCCTAAGATACGTGATGCAGTTCATATTATCACTAACCGAATTTCATTACTTTTCCCAGTTATTTACAGGTAAAAGAAGAAGAACACGTAGAGCCGCAAAAAGTGTAGTTTTTAGGAGAGCTGTGGGCGAGCGAGTTGAAGATCAAAGGTGGCAAGCAGGATGTCGAGTCTCCATACCCATTGGCGTTACTTTTACAGAGACCATCCTAGTGTGAGAAGGGTGATGCCCGAAAAGACGAGTCAACATTAGAGTATAATGTTGAAACAATAAAGTTCCACTCCTCATAAGCCTTGAAGCATCGTGCTGATAAAGAGCCCACTTCAAAGGAAGGTGCTCCAGGCTCCTCATGAAGTTTAAGCTTGCTTCCTATTAGGCTCAAGCATCCATTCGATAATAGATAATATACATATGCCAAAGGTCAAACTTATGATCTTAAATAAGTGCTTGATGGGAGGAAACCCATCTACATCCCTTTTTTGTGTTTTTCTCTTTTATGCATATTTTTTGAGTGTTTGCTTCGAGTATTTTACTTGTTTTATTTGGTTTGTTTTGTTTGTAGGCATTTGAAAAGGAAGCTGCAATCATTCATTTCAAAGCTACTTATGACATCTTTAATCTAAAGAATTAATTCTATTCCCATCCCTCTTTTGTGATTTTATTGATTTAGGACAACGCCCATTCTAAGTGTGGGGGTAGGGCAAGTGTGAAATTTCTGCACACTTGGATTGTTGTGAGTTTGATGGTGATGATGGGAATGTAGTAACTTGAATGATTTTAGTCTTTAGTTAATAGTTAATTATGGTACAGGAATGATGTTGATGCTTTTGATTTGGGAAACTTTGATTAACTCTTGAAATGATGCTAACTTCAAAGTTTTTCATTTTTTCTTTTTCCTTTAAGTGCTTTGCATGTGTTTGGTAACTCTTGTGTATGATATTTGGTATTTAAGTGCATTTTGTATAGCTTGTCATATAAATGCCGAATGGGATGCTTAGAATGCAGTGTCGAAAAAAAAACCAAAAAGAAGAAGAGATAACTATCTTTGTTTTTACGTTGTTGATCAAAAGTGTCTTTGTCTTGTGTTATTAAATAAGAAGTATCATTGTTCTTTTTTTTAAGATATTTTTTTGCTTGTATTGTTGCTTTTCATCTGTATTTGTGTCTTTCTGAACATCCTTGGCTTGTTTATGTGATAACAAATGCAAAATGGTTGAATATGTGCTTGCATGTGAGTAACTTGTTTTTTATCAGAATAGAGTTGAACTGAGTGAATTGGATTGAAAGCATTGATGTATTTCTGTGTGCTTGATTAACTATTAACTCTTGACTGGAATTGTTTAAGTGAAGCGTTTGATTTATTGCTTGAGGATAAGCAATAGTTCAGGTGTGGGGGATTAGTTATAAGAAGTTGGGATTCAACAACTGCACCAAGTAGTCACCAACCTTCCCAGACTAATTTGGATGACCACCTCAATCACCTCGAACACCGAATGTGTTGGGAACCGATTCGGAAATCGGATCCCAACCGAAACAGAAACATAGTCGAAGCGAATATGGAATCGGCAGAAGCAAATCGGAGTGAATGTAGCGAA
>JANITW010000004.1:12104896-12116175 GCA_027564335.1 Erythroxylum williamsii | reverse complement strand
TCTTATTATTATTATTATTATTATTATTAATTTTGTTCTTATTATTATTATTATTAATTATTGTAATATTATTAATCATAATTAATTTTTTTATTATTATTGTGATTATTAAATTCCTTATTATTATTAATTTTCTTTCTTTTCTTTTTCTATTATTATTATTATACGAAATTAATTTATTATTATTATTGTTATTATTATTATTTCTTAACATTTTTACTCACACAAAACATTCGTTTTAAAATAATCAATAAATTACATATTTTCAATTATATTATATTGTTTAAGTATTTTAATCATTAATACTATTTTTATATTCTGTCAACTACAATCAAACATGTTTCTATTTTCAAAACGGGAGACAGTTTTATCTGTTTTGTCCATCACAACTAAACACCTTACTGTTTTATTTTTTTTTCTGTTCTGTCTTCAAATTTTTGCCTTATTCTGTCCCTGTATATTAGAGACATTAACTAAACGTAGCATACGAGTACTGACAAACAATTACACACTTAAGTATCCAGATAATGAATTCCAAAATTATAGTTCATCCAAACAAGCTCGGTGGACTGTACTGATCATTCCTATTCGATTTGTAGAAACAAGATTGTTTAAGATTTGTAATAGCTCTCGAAAATTTAGTACATATGTCACTTATTGTTGATCTACTGCAGCTGCCAATGGCTGGAGAGCTTTGAGAGGGTTCATGATAACACCATCAATAAGACCATAATCCTTCGCCTCTTTTGCACTCATGAAGTAGTCACGGTCCGTATCTTGATTGATTTTCTCAAGACTTTGACCAGTGTGGTAGGCAAGATATCCATTTAAATTTGCCTTGTGATGCAACATCTCATTTGCCTGACAATTTTATGAATAGTTAGGATGATCATAAATAAAGTAGTCGAATCAATTAAGAACAGAAATTGATTGGCTTTAATGAGCCCTGAGACCATTAAAGAAAAAGACTCAGTGAAGATCGAAGTCCTCAAAGAAGAGGAGGAAAAAGTAGAGAACAAAAGTGGTCACCGTCATTGGGATTGAACTTTCTGGATGTATTAACATCTAAACAACTAAACCTTACTCTCCCTTGAAAACCAGAAAAACTCTCTCTTCCATGTTTCAGAACTGACGAAAATGTGAAGTGGTATACCTGAATATCAATGTCAGATTGCCCACCCTGAGCTCCACCGAGAGGTTGGTGGATCATTATCCTTGAATTTGGCAAGCTGTACCTTTTTCCTTTACCCACAAACGAGAAGAGAGAGAGAAATATTTAGTAAACATATGAACAGAAAAAAAAAAAAGATTGGAATCAAGAAAGAGTGAAAGACATATTTAGTAAACATAAGAACAAAAAAAATTGATTGGAATCTAGAAGGAGCTTTCTTACCTTTGGTCCCAGCACTAAGTAGGAATGCACCCATACTGTAAAAGAGAAGCGAGAAAAATAAGAAAAAATTGATCAATGACAGCAAACACTGAATTAAGCACACCAACAAAGTTAAGACAACAATTTTGTTTCAGATACATATTCCACATACTGAAAAGTATGTCATTCTATACACAGCAAACTACATTCTGATAAATTTTCGCAACTAATTAAGGAGACGTAAACAATAGTCTATACTTACATGGTTGAAAACCATTTAATTTTTTGTCCAACTTATGCGAGAAGTAAACCAAATAGAATAGCAAAATCTACTTTAATCAATGCAAGTGTTCAGGGAGCTGGACACAGGTTACTTTTAACAAGCAAATCACGCCCTAGGGAATAGAGTATATGAAAAGAAAGAGAATGTAATTCGAAGACACTAATAAAAGCTAATGACTATGCACTCCAAAAAACTATCGCGTTTTTTTGAAATCCAAGTCCTAAATCATCATCTAATGGTTATGCCTCCCATCATGCACTTCTCAATCCTTTTAGTCAAGCCTGCACTAATTGTTGTATGATTGAGGAAAGAGTGTTAAGTTAAAGCACAACAAATTCAGACTTAGTTAAATATCTGTCAAGTGTTACCATTGCAAAAATAAGAGTGTTCATAGGCATTAATTCAAGGGGATAAAAAGGCGAGTGAATTTATTAATGTTTGTATGATTGAGGAAAGAATGTTACGTTAAAGCACAACAAATTCAGACTTAGTTAAATATTTGTCAAGTTTCTCCATTGCAAAAATAAGTGTTCATGGAAATTAATTCAAGGGCATAAAAAGGAGTGAATTTATTAATGTTTGATTGAGCATCGAGAAACAAGCCACATGGCACATAGTTAAACCACTGCATGATATACCTAGCCGCTAACCCAACACAGACAGTAGAGACATCAGGTCGTATATGCCTCATTGTATCAAATATGGCCATGCCTGAAAAGAAGCAAAAATAGTGACCAAGAAAAAAACAGATCAGTAAAACAAAATGAAACCATGATATAAAAATCATAGCCAAGAAAATAAATTGAAAAAAAAAGAAGACAAAATGACAAGAAATTACCAGCTGTAACTGATCCTCCTGGGGAATTCACATACATGACAATATCCTGTTAGGAAGAGTATATCGTTTAAATCACCCTGTAGAAAGCTTTAAGGGGTACAAGTTATGAACCAGATACTGGCTAGTAACTGTTCATGTGAGTATCTGTACTTGCACATCTACCTAGATTTACTCTTGGCATATTGCGCATCATTACAAAGAGATGTTTAAACGCACAAATGTTATGTATATTCGTCTGTTATTATAAAAGCATACAATTGAAACAGCATTACCAGGATTTAAACAAAATAGATAGACCTGGATCTAGCATCGATAAAAAAATCACTAACAGGAAAACATCACAAAACTTACCTTGTTAGGATCAACAGCATCGAGGTAAAGAAGTTGAGCAACAATTATGTTAGCCATATCATCATCCACAGGACCACCGCACCGAATGATTCTCTAATCGAGCAAATAACAACCAAATTCGCAAAGCTGTAAACTAAAAAAGCCCTCCAATAATTGGTCAAAGCAAGCAAACCTCACAACTTACATATTGAAAAAGTTGGCTAATAACACTCTGAAACCGCTCTTGCATCATGGGAGGCGGCCCCTGCCCTTGAGCTCCGTCTGCATACACAGGGAAGTAAGGCGAAGCCGGCATTTCCAAGTCATCCCTACATATCACCAACACCAAGTTTTATTCTTGAGGCCAATAGTCAAAAACTTTGCAGGCAATAAGAAGATAACCCTAAATAATAAAATACCTTATGGACCAAATGCCCCGTCGAGAACTTTTTTCCGGAGCCCAAAATTCGCCGGAATAAACCGCCTTCGCCTGAGACGGCCGGAGGTCCTTCCGGCTACTAATTAACTTCATCAATTTTCTACAGAAAAAGAAACCAACATAAATGAAAAACTCCACTACAAGCAAATAATTCTATCAGACATACAAATTACAGGCATGGCAATGAAGAACAAATATAGATACGGTGTAAAACTAGTTTCTTAAGTACATTATAAAAATTGCATTACTGGGTGGGTGTGAGGTCAAACCTGGAACGAAGAGGCTCGAAAGGGAGGGCGAGCTTTTGGGCATCGGAGGAAGGGGATTGGGTGGAATAGAAAAAGGGTAAAGAGGTGAATCTGAGAGAGGAGGTGGATGTGGAAAGGCATGAGGGTGCCATTTCTGGGGTTGAGTAGACTACGTGCTGTGAAGAGGTACTTTGATTATTTAAGCGCCTTATCTTTAGAATAAGCTGAAGAGACTTAGACAACACCGTGGGTAGTGAAGTGAGTGATTGAATTTGAGTTGCGCCGAGCTCAAGCGTCTCCTAGCAAGCAACAGTGACTTGCAAACTCGCCTGCTACTGGAATTATCTTCGATTTGGTTGTTTCATGACCCGTTTTCTCTACGGGTCGGATCAGATTTTGTAGCTTTTCTAGTTTTGGGCCAAGATTGTTTGTTTGTAGCGTGACGTTTTCCCGCGAGTCCAAGCCCACCTGATATCAACAACCTGAAACTTTAAATTGAGTTTGGACTATTTTGAGTTTCAGATTCGGCTTAAGATCGAACTTGGACTACTTAACCCATCCCGACCTAAAGCTCCAAAATTTCATACAAAAATAATGCAATTTTAAATAAAATGACATTATTTCAAATTTTAAATAAAAATTATTAGACTTGATCTATACTTGAGCTTGATCGGACTTCAAATTAAGCTTAAGTTTAAACTTATATTTTCGAGCCAAATTCGAACTAGCCAAATTTGAGCATAAATTTTTAGATCGAACTCAGATCTGAGCATTCCGAACTAACCCAACCAAATGCCAAACTTGTTTATTAATCACTTCTAAATTTTTTATTTTCTAGTAAGTGGAGTAGACGTACAATTTTAATGTAACTTTATTTTTCATTAAAATAATCAACAAGTCAGCTATTGAAATTGCAATCTTAATTTCCAAACATGTGGTACAAATACTCTTTTTTTTTGTCTCCCAGGAGGTGTCTACTGGGCCGAGGCCGGTAACTAATCCCTCTTCGCTACGTGATACATCCCATATGGGGGGCCACAGCTAGCCCAGGAGTTTGCTGCATTCCTAAGGACAGGGATCAAACTCGAAACCACTTGGTTAAGCGACGAAGGTATGTATCACCTACACTAACCCATTAGGTTAGTACAAATATTCTTTGATTGTATAAGAAATGGCAATAATACCTACTAAGTTCTTTGAGAAAAGATAGACAAGACAACTTTAGACGTCCATATTTATTCTTCTTAGCTTGTCATTCATCTTTGACTAAGTGATTGGGTCAATTTTTTAAAAAAAATGAAAGATTGATAAAGAATAAATTTTCAAAGATCTTAAATTTTTAGAGTTACAAAGACGACGAGTGATGGTTTAACAAAAGTTTTTGGAATTAGAGATGTTTGTTTGGAGACTTCTTCTAGTACATAATTAATTTGAGACATTCTAAACATGTCATAAATATTTAATTGAATTTCATTTCTATAGGCAGGCTCCATAATGAAAGATTTTGCAACACCTTTAACAATGGCCAATAGAAACTTGTAAAAGGGTCTTTAGTCTCATAAAACCCATTAACAAGAAAGGTATGTCATTGCCAGTCAAAAAGAAGGTGATATTTGGGATAGATAATGTGCATTTGAGAAAGTAATCTCACTATTTAATAGGGAAGGAATATATAGTTTCTTTCAAAGATTCATATCCTTTTAGAAAGAAAAATATGCTAGATTTAGTGCACTTTTATGTTTGTGGCCGAATGAAGACGAGATCACTCGATGGTGCTCGGTATTTTATAATTTTATTGATGATCACTCTAAAAGGATTTGGCCTACACCTTGAAGACAAATGATCAAAGCTTAATGTATTCAAGCAATTTTAGGCCTCTGTTGAGAGAGACTGAGAAGAAGTTGAAATGAATTTCTACAAATAATTATGGAGAGTATTGTGACTTGTTTTACGAGCATTAAAGATAGTTAGGCATTTGACCTTGACTTACACCTCCTAAGACACCTTAGTTGAATAGAGTTGCTAAGAGGATGAATAGAAATAGAGAGTGTGAGATATTTGATTTAATATGTGAAATTACCTAAGTCTTTTAAGCTGAAGCTTTGAGTGTAATTGTATATATGTTAAATCACTCTCCACGTATTGATTTAGGGTTGGATGTTCCAAAATGATTTTGGTTAGAAAAAGATGTTTTCTATAATCATATGTAGGTCTTTAGTTGCAAGGCATTCATGCGCATTCCAAAGTATGAGAAATCTAAACTTGATGTCAGGACACAACAATGTTTGTTTATTCAATATGGCCAAGATCAACATAGTTACAAATTTCATGATCCGGTTTAGAAATAGCTTATGAGGAGCCTTGATGTTATGTTTATTGAGTATTAGACTATTGAAAACATTAATAAAGTTAAGAATACCAATTTTAGGCTCAATAATGATTTAGCAAACTATGATGCAGTGCCTCCAATAGTAATGCAGCTCCCCTACAGATTGATGATGACGACAATGGTGTTCATGATCGACCACCATTACCAAAGTTGGTCTAGTTCTAATCAGGAGATCTACGAGGGTAAGACAACCATCTACTAGATATTTTTGAGATCATTATCTATTGTTGATTAATGGAGGAGAACTTAAGAGCTTCGAGGAAGCAATGGAAGATGAACACAAAGAGAAATGGATTAAAACCATAAAAGATGAGATGAAATCCTTGCATAAGAATAAGACTTGTAAGTTAGGGAAACCGTCCTAAAGGTACAAAAGCATTAGATAACATATGGGTGCTTCAAGTTCAACATGAAGAGAACAACCTATATCCACAATATAAGGCTAGATTGGTTGTTAAAGGTTTTATTCAAAGAAAAGGAGTCGACATTGATGACATCTTAAGCATGTGGATGTTAAGATGACCTTTCTTCATAGTTACTTAGAGGAAGAGATATACATGGTGCAACTAGAGTGTTTCAAGGTTAAAGGCAAAGAAAATTATGTTTGTAAGTTGAAGAAGAGTCTCTATCATTTGAAACAAACATCAAGACAATGATACAAGAAGTTTGAGTCAATAATGAAGGAGCAAGGCTATAAGAAGAATAATTCTGACCATTGTGATTTCTACATGAATTTCTCTGATGGTGATTTTATTATTCTTTTACTCTATAATTAGAAAGAACACTTCTTTGATTGACAGGTTGAAAAAGTAGTTGGTCAAGTCTTTTTCTATGAAAAACATAGGACCAGCAAAATGGATCCTTGGCATGAAGATCATTTAGGACAGGAATACCAACAAGTTGTGGTTATTACAAAAGAAGCACATTAAGAAGGTACTTCAAAAATTTAGTATGGATAAAGCTAAAGAAGTTAGCTCTCCTCTTATTAATCACTTTATATTCAGTTTTAGTCAAAGTCCTACTGATAAAGATACGAAAGAGATGGAACAAGTTCCTTATACTTCAGTCATTGGTAGCTTAATGTATACAATGATGTGTACTCAGTTGAATATTACTCATACAGTCAATGCAGTTGGTCGATTTCTTTCTAATCCCAAGAAAGAACATTAGGCTACTACTAAATAAATCTTTAAATATCTTTGTGGAACTTCTAGTATACGTTTATGTTTTGGAGATTATAAACCTATACTAGTTGGTTATACAAATGCTGGCATTACCAGTGATGCTTATTTGAGGAAATCCCCTTTAGGATATTTGATCACTTTCTTAAAGGGAGCAATGTCATGTAGTTGAAATTGTAAAAATGTGTTACACTTTCTACTATTAAAGTGGAGTTTTATTATAGCAATGAAAGCTTGCAAAGAATTGTTGGTTAAAGTAATATCTAACTTGATAAGAATTCCTCTTTCTGCTCTCATTCTAAACACGTTAATAAGAGATATCATAGGCTAAGAGGTGTTAAAGATGAAATAATTACAAGTTAAGAAGGTTCACAATGATGACATTGGTGCAGATATGTTAATCTCTCTATTGAAGGATAAACTTGAGGTTTTTAATTTAATCATTAGGATGACGAACCCTTTTATATAAGCATAAGAGGGAGATAATAAGTCCATTAGAGTCAATAAAATTGATGATATTATTAATTTTTTATAAATTCATATTATTATAAATACATAAAATAATTATTTTAAATAAATAATTACAAATACTAAATCAAATAAAGATTATTACATAATTATAAATTAGTATAACATATTAATTATCTTATTTATGAGTATAATTTATATAATTAAATAGAGATTTTAATAAAAACTCAATCTGTTATCATTTTAAACTAATTAATATATTATTAATTATTACTATAATAAACTTATATTATGTATAGATATTCATTTGCACTTTTTTTATGTAAATATGAAATTAATAAAAAGATAAAAGATTTTACAACTTTATTCATTAAGAGTAAAAATCAATTACATTAATTATTTAGTATTTATAAAGATACGAATATAAACAAAAATGATTAATTAAGTGTTTTATTTATTAATATTATTATATAATAAATAAAATTTTAATTAAAAACTTTATATGCTATCATAATACGCTAATAAATACATTATTATAATTTAATAAACTTTTAATTTTAATAATATAAACTAATATAAAGGTATGTGATGATCATGAAAAATTAACAGATCGATAGAGTTTGATACATATTAGCTATGTTTGTTAATTTTCAATAACTTCAATGTAAAATGACTATTTATGTTTCTTCTCAAAAGTCAAAACTGTCATATTAACGAAAATTAAAAAGTCAAATTAACGATAATTAATCTCAAATTTATTATAAAATATAAGAAAATTTACGAGATTTTAAAAATAAACAACTGGTAGAAACGCTATCTTCTTCACGCAGTGGAGGAAAGATGTCAAACTTCTCATGTTGATAGCGTCCCTCTGTACTCATAATTACAAAGACAGAAAATGCTGTCAAAGGATGGGTTCATACTTGGTTAAGACAACAGCAATCGCTGAAAATTGGCTCCATCGGCAAAGGACTCCCCTGTAATCCTTTGAAAAGGTATTGTTAAACTGGTGAAGAGTTGAATCTCAGCTTACAGATCTCGCTTATTTCAATTCCGATAACCAGTCCCAAGCTAGTCGGTTACTTTAGGCCGTCGTCTACTTCAAAATTCCCAGGAGATAATCAAACTGGGAAACTGAAACACTCTTGTGAGTGGCTTCGCTATACGATTTGGACACGATCATCTCCTAATACGACGCCGTTTTAGGGATATTTTAAAGGTCCTGTGTCTAACTAAAATTTCCAAAGCGAAAATGTTAGCAATAGATGGAGATCGCCAGAACCCTTAGCCACCTCAACTCAGCCGGACCATGTTTGGCGAGGCGCCTCTGTACGGCGGCGGAGAAGATGACATCGCCGAAGGCAGGCCCACGGAGAAGCCTAGACCGAGTATACCGGAGATTGTCCGCGCTACCGGCGACCTTAGAGAGCGTAACAAAGACATTGAGTGATTACGAAAGTGAGAACGGAAAATGCATTAGTAAATCTGAGCTCGTCCGCTGCATCAAAGAGCTTCGCCGGTACCGCAGGTTCCATCACGCTTTAGAGGTCCACTCTTCCCCGCCGTCGTTGATTTCCCCAATCTTATGGTTTATTGTGTTCACATTACCCGTGGTTTGATGATACAGATTATGAGTTGGATGGAGAACAAGAAAATGAATTTCTCCTCGGGAGACCACGCAATCCGTCTCGATCTCATTGCAAAAAGCAACGGAATAACCGCCGCCGAGAGCTACTTCGCCGGTATGTCACCGGCCGAAAGAGGTTTTTCAACCTACGGAACTCTCCTCAACTGTTACTGTACAGAGGTTTGGCCAAACAAGGCACTAGCTCTTTTTGCAAAAATGCACATTCTTGATATCCTTCTCTATGCTTTACCTTTCAACAATTTCATGTCTCTGCACTTAAGATTGGGGCATCCACAGAGAGTTCAGGCAATTTATCGTGAGATGAAACGTCGGAATGTCCCTCCTTGTACATTGACGTACAATTTGTTGATGCAGAGCTATGGATGTTTGAACGACATTGAAGGAGTAGAGAGAATTTTTGAGGAGATGAAAAGGGACCGCGTAGTTAGCTTGGATTGGAGTAGTTATAGTAACCTGGCTGCGATTTATGTGAAGGCAGGGAATGTTATGAGAGCTGAATCTGCTCTTAGAATGTTAGAGCGAAAAATGCCTCCGAATAGTCGTGAGGCTCACCACTTTCTGATTGGTTTTTATGCGAAAACATCAAATGCGTGGGAGCTCAATCGAGTTTGGGACTCGCTCAAATCTCGTTTTAGTGTTGTAACCAATGCAGATTATCTGGTGATGCTTCGGGCTCTTGCTAAATTGAATGATATCAGAGGTTTTATGAGATGCTTCAAGGAGTGGGAGTCCGTACGAGTGAGTTGTGATAGGAGGATAGTGAGTTTCGTTCTGAGGGTATATCTAGAGCATGACATGTATGAAGAAGCAGTGTTGATTTTTGACGATGCTCTTAGGAGGACCGGTGGGCCTCTCTTTAAAGCTCGGGAAATGTTCATGGTTTTCTTCTTGAGAGCTGACCAGTTGGATATGGCTCTGAACCATCTCAAAGAAGCCTTTTCTACCGGGGAGCATCACCGGTGGCAACCCAAGCCTGAAACAGTGAAGGCATTCTTGACCTATTTTAAGGGAAAGAAAGACGTTGATGGTGCCGAAAGGTTTTGCGCTATTCTGAAACATATTAATTGTCTCAACTCCGATGCATGTAGCTTGTTGCTCAGTACTTATGTAGCTGCTGGTAGAATGGCTCCTGATATGTGTAGGAGATTGGAGCAAAATGGTATTTAAGTAACTGATGAGATTGAGGCCTTAGCTTGAAATTGTGTTGCCCAGTCCCTGATAGGTTTATACTGTTGGTTCAGTAATGGAACTTGAGACACTCGCATTTCAACAAATAAAGCAGCATAACTGGCTTTGACTGCATGTTCTTAAATTGTTTCTGCTCAGCAAGGCAATTAGCTTACTAAAGGCAAATAGCGTCCAGTTGTTGCGACTAAACAGCGTCCTGAAAACAGAAGAAACCCATAATCCAGTTTTGGAAATAATACACTATGTTTCAAGGCTTCAATTACTTGCGGTTGCAAGAGATTTATAAGGAAAAATAAAAACTAAAGAGAAGGCCGCCATGACGGAAGAAGCTCTCCACTCACTGCGGGGCAACCGGCAATATCACATCTTTTAATCATCCCAAAAACTACAGAGAAGGCCGCCATGACGGAACAAGCTCTCCACTCACTGCGGGGCAACGGGCAATATCACATCTTTTTAATCATCCCAACGGAAAGCTATGTCACACTCAAATCACCACTCATGCCAATGTATAATCACTTTCGGCAGGATATAAAAAGGACAAATAGAAAAGGTGAGAATATCCCAAAGTTATTTCACTTCAAACACCTTAGTCGGTCAATAAGTTGCTGCTTGTATCTGACTCATCATACCTATAATATAAAGCTAAAAGAGAGTTTCATTTTCAGTGGTTTATGCTTAATCCAACTTGGGAGTTAAGTGTCATGGATAGCATTCAAAGTTGGATTGTTTGTCAGTAGTCAAGAACATTTTCTTTTGTAGCAGCACTTCCCTTGTTGATGATCTGAACTCCACCGTAGGTTGCTATCGCTCAAGCCTTTAAGCTTAAATTATAATGGGGCTCCGGTTCAGTAGTGGAAGACAACATGAGGATACATCTGACATTGGAGGATGA
>JANITW010000004.1:12050740-12066718 GCA_027564335.1 Erythroxylum williamsii | reverse complement strand
AAAAGCAGCTTCTCTTTGAGGTGTTGTAATTCCCTTAGTGATGACGATCCATCCTTGGATGCAGGTACCTCTGATACTGACTAGGATCAGGCCCGAATTTATCTATTTATGAGTCTGAATAGGTGGCTCATAGGTTCCGGTAGTCGAGCCAAGCCCAAACCCTGAATTATCAAAAAAAAAAAAAAAAAGGTCAGTGGAGCTAGCTAAATTGTAGGCTATCCAATCAGACTCTAACTTCTAAGAAGATCCAGAGGGTATTTAAGGATAAGGAAGCATTATGGATAAAATTGATCAACGAGTACTACTTGAGAGCAAAGCTTTTGGCAGTTGATTAGAAAGAGGGATCAAATCAACCCCATGTCAAATACAAGTAAGGAGTGGGAGGTCAACCTGGTTATAATATGATAATTAGACAACTCATTGTCCACTATACGTGAGAGGCTCAATTCCCTGAGAATCAAAATTCCCTCTAAGGTTAAGGATGTAATTCTAGGTAACAAGTGGAGATGCAACTTCAAGGGTTCCAACTACTTGGAGCAGCTAATCCCTTATTACAATTCGGATAGTAGGGAGGATATCTTTGAATGTCGAGTAACACCCTCCAATTCAATAATGCTTCTTGTCTAGGATTATACAGAGATCTATCTCTAAGTGGCAACGATACAATGGAGACTTTCCCACATCTCTTCTTTCAGCTATCATTACTCATCTCATCCACAGTTTGGTCGAAAATATAACATCTGACGAATGTGTTTTGTATTACAACTGATTGGCAGGAAACAATTAACTGGGCTGGTCAAACATACGTGAGATTGAAGGGTAATAGAATTATCTCCTACACAACTTTCAAGTGTTACATCTACTTAATATGGTGGGAATGAAATCAGACCCTTTAGAGGAAAATCGATAAAAAGACACTTGTTTACCCATAATATGGAGAAATTCTTCATGGCCACAAAATGCATCTTTTAGCTACAGCCCGAGAGTAAATCTTGACTGGAACTTGGTATCTTAATGAAGGGTGTAAGATACATCAGATTCAGTCCTCTTAGGTTCATGCAAGGCGATGCATCTTGTGACAGTGATGCATCTTGTAAGTTGTTATATGATGTCTTTATTAGCAATGAAATTTTTTCTTTTTTAAAAAAAATTGTGATAGAAACTTTACTATTTAATATAATTAGACATCGTAAAAATGAAACATTTTCCAAAAATTTAAGAGACCTCTCAATCTCATGTTACAAGCATCTCTTCCTCTTTCTCTCTTTGCACCTGCGTCAAAACCTCCTTGAACTTAAAGCGTATCATCCATCGGGGCATCTCACAAAAATTCCACATCCTCTGATTGTTGTTCCAGGATAATGGTGGCATGAGCAAGTCTGTATGCAGAAGACCTCAAGTTTCTAACAAGAACATATATTTCCTTCCTCCTATGTTCCATGGGCATCTCTTTCCACTGCTCCTCCCTGAGGCGGGCCAATAGAGTTGCCTCGCAGAAAGCCTGTGCCACTGGCTTCTTGCTGCATGTCGGTAAGTAGCACATTTAAGAGTTGGATGCCAAAGCCAGATCTCATTGTTACCAACGAAACTATGCAAACGAAGAACCACAGAACTTACCTCCCTCGTACAAATCCAGTTGTCACAAAACCAATAGGCCATCTATGAGATTGCTTATCAGCAGCGTCCTCAGGTAGCTGGAGTTCCCAATTACCAGATTGTTGATGTTTGAAGTATGACCTTACAGATGAATGAGAAATTTGAAGGCCACCATCGGAATCAACTGATCTGTGGGAGAATAACTATGATATCAGAATCAATATTATGGTCGAGTTTGCTAAAGTTTTCATTAGCCACCAAAATAAAGTCCCTAAAATGTATATGAGAAGATGCTTGACCAGGTAAGAATTACTATGGAAAGAAAATATGGTAAGTTTATAGATAAGTGTTTGTTTTATGTTCAAAGAATCGAGATGATAACGGGTAAGAAGATGGGAACAAACCTTGAATTCCACAATGATACATCACTAATACAAGGGGCACACACAACTGCCCCCTCCTCGAAAACACCTTCTTTATACGCATGGAGGAAAACTCTAAGGAGACATAACTTATGGTCAAGAGTAACTTTATTACTAGTATCCTCAATCTTATTTTCACCCTTCATGAGCTCTAAAAGGTTAGCCTGTGCACATGGAACTTTAGGAAATAAAAGCAATCTGTCACAATGGATTTCACTCAAAAATTTAGTAACTGCAGTTGATGTCCTTGCCACCATTCCATCAAATGAGTTGCCTTGACTGCTGAAAGATTTCGTGTCACAACCATCACAATTTGTATTGGGTAATGAATTTTTGTAAACCATATCTTTGCCAAGGGTAAGATAAATGCAATTCCATGGGGGTTGAATAGGAATTTTGAAAGGTCTCACAGCAGGAGGCATTCGTTCTGCCTTTTGGTTAACAGCAGCTTCTTCAGTTGCCTTGAATGAAGAGTATGCACTACAGTCAGGAAAATCCGAAGGAAAATATGGCAACCCAACCTGCAAAAGATAGAAAATTAACCTGCAGGCTCTAACGGCACAATCAAATAAACGTAGTTTGTCAGATATGCATACTTCACAAGCAACCCATCGCTTCTCTCTCAAACCTATGGCATGAGCTCCTTTTGAGATAAATGAAATCCAGAAGACCCTGGCCCAGCTTATAGGGAGTATAATAGACCATCTAGAAGAACAAAAAAAGTCAAGCATGAATGGCTACAAAAGTCAAATATTTTTAGCTAAGACAGGAAAAGCCATAAGCAAATGCACTTCAAGTTATAGCATACTGAAGCTTAAATAGGAAAAGGAATTACCCCATGGAACGGCCTTTTCCAATATTGTTTTTAAGAAGAAGAATAGGACAACACTTTAAACTTTGCAACCCGATAGAATTTTTTGAAACTGTTGCCTTAGGATCATCAAGGAAAATAAAATCCATACGAGCATGATGCTTTTCTAAGCAAAGAATGTTCTCTTCTACTGGGGGCCTCAATCTGCAACTAACATCCCATAAACACATGTTGTCAACCAGACCTTCATTTGCATCAGGAATTGAAGATGGTAGTGAAAGGAACTCTTTATAGTTTTCCGGAACTTCTAGAAAGCTAGCGTGTTCTTTAGCTTCATCTTGTGGCAGATCATTTATTAAACAATTAGGAGAAGATGACATATTTGCAATACTCTTTACAGGCAGCATACGAGGATCCTTGACAGTAAGAGATAACACAGAGCATGAAGAAATGCTCTCTTCATCTTCAAGCACAGCAAACTTCTTCATGTGAGATTCATGATTCAACTGCAGTGAATTGTCTGCACTACTGCAACCAGTCAGAATTCTAAGCAAATATTAACTGTTTCTTCTAGTCAAAATTTTATGTAGATGTACCTATAGGTGGCTCACCAAGAAATAGGATGCAGTGTCTTTTGAAGAAGTTGAAATGCTTTAGACCCCATTACTTCAAATTTTGCAAGTTGACCCTCAAGTGAGAAACACCTAGCTGTAGCACCAGTTTCATTCAACTGGACGATGGAAAAGGGGCATGTATTCTTATTAAAGTCCATATAATTATAATATGAAGTTCCCATCACAGCTTAACAGTCATTCAGTAAATTGAACTTTCTAAATAAAAAAAGTTGTGGGCCCAAGGAAAATAACTTTATCAGAACATTGGCATTAGGACAGGCAATGTTTCTGCCTCCAGAAAAAAGATTGAAAAAGAGAGGTATGACTCAAAAAATTTAAAAGAACAAAAGATTACAGACCTGCTTCTGACAAGCTAACTTCAGAGCATCATATCCCTCATCAAAAGCTGAAACATGTATCCACACCCAGACCTGGCCGCAAGTTAAGCATGATTCACAACTTTGTGCCTCATTGCATGCTTCAAAATTACATTCATCACCATCAGTTCCTCTGTTGTGAATATGAGGTGGTCGCACCAGATAGACCACGGGAGCTATTGATTGAGAAGTTGGTGCCCCAACATGATGAAGCTGGAAAAAGAACTTCATATGTCTAGTTTCTTGAAATATCCTACTTCACCAAAAGTGAAAATGGAGGACAACATAATGGATAACCTACCATGGAATTTGCATATGTAGCACCAGATAGAACAGAAGTGTTAGCATCCAAAGATTCAACCAAAGGAGGAGGCACCAGTACCATCCTTAGTACTGACAACAATGAATCCTAAGTACAGTATCACAATAAGTATTTTAGAATACAAATCCGGGAAAATATAAACCACTTAGCTTATGAATGTTACATCTGCATTACTAATGAACAAAGCCAATCTACTCAGACACAGCTTTCAACATCTCACTTTTAATAAACAGTTATAACAAATTCACGGGGAAAGAAAATACTAAGAACAGATTATGCATGCCTCTGGGCCTTCCAATTGGACTGCAATGCAATAGCTAGCATCGTGCACGAGCACTCCCTCTCTGAACCACTTCAATAGAGCCCGAGATCCCCTACCCCTGCAACAAGAAAGTTACAATCATCAACAAAAAGAAGATAAACATATTATTTTAGAAAAGAAAAAGAACTGCATTCACTTGGTTGGTGCTCCCTTGGGATATGAAACCACACGTCTATATAATCAAGAAAAAGGAAAACATTACCTGCCATGTAAGCCTAGAGGCAGATGGTAACCCCACGACTTGGTCATTGTAAACCGTTTAGCATGCCAAACATGTGTTCTCAATCTCTTAGTCCCATCACCTGAAGTACAGAACCCACTTGCAGGATTCTTTCGAAGTTCAAATCTTCGACGAATGCGACGAGGAAGCTTTTCTGGGTTCGTCTCGAAAGCCTGAGCATTGCATTGATCGGTGGTCCTTTGCTTTTTTCTGTGTCTCTTCCTCGCAGCTTGACTCTCGAATGAATTGGTTCTTCTTCTCTTGTTTCTTCGAGACCTGAAATCATTGTTTAGCCGGCGAGATACAATTGAGTGAAGTGCTTCGAGTTCTGGAGCCCGCGACTCTGCGAATTTCTGAACGTTGATTTTTCGAGGCGGAATCGACGAAGTTTGGGATTTTTTGGCTCCATCAGCAACCATTCTTAAGTTACTAGAAAATATTCACTCTAAATTTGGCATTACAGTAAAGATAGACGACGAGAAGAAGGTTTTTCAACTTCTGGTAGGGTTTTAGGTTTGCTTTAAAGAAAAACAGGCTCTTTTTTTTGTTTTTAGAACTAAAGAGAGTCGCATGGAGAAACAGGGGACAAGAAACAAGGGTAAATTGGGAAGAAGACAAATTTTCGTTTATTAGTTCCATTGCATGCTTTGGGGTATGAAATTATGAAATGTAAATAAAATTCGTAAATACAATCGTTACAATTTTGATATGATATTATTATTTAATTAATAAAATTATTATTTATCTTTATATATTATATTAATTATATTTGACGTTTTAATATTAAAGGTAAACTCTTTAGAATAATTATTGTGTAATTAAAATTACGATGAAATCGTAATTATGATATTCAATTTGCATTTATGTATTAATTCACATCTTGTTCTTAATTGTAATTTCTTTAAGACAAGATATTGATAAAACGATAAAACTAATATATGTTATATTTTTTATGAAAAAAGTAATTGACATCATAAATTAAAGTATTGAGATATTTAACTAATACGTAGGTTTTTATCAGAGAATAAGTTCATTGAATTGACCTGATTATAAAGATCCTAAATGAACATTAATTATGTGGTATGTGAAATTCTTTATAATGATAGTTCTATAATTAATTCTTAAACTTAAGATTAACAAAGTATCTCTTGCTAGAATTATTATATTTTGATGTTACTTATGATCTGACATATTTACCTTAATTCATTCAATAACCTAAAGTAATTAAAGAAAATAATCTATTATTCTTGATTATTAATGATTTAAGGAATTCTCTAAGCAAAGTAAAAAAATATTTGAAAAAGTGTTTTTAAATATCAGTTATAAATCAATTATCAATTATGAAGATTTGATTCAAAAGAGTGGATACTACATTTAGTATCTATGCTCTTTCCAATTGAAACATTAGATGACCAAATGATTAAATTATACCTCATAACTGGGTATATTAAGTCAAACCACTTTGACATTTATAATATTTAGGTAGTTATGACATGTTGTTAAATGTCAATATTAATATATGATTATAAATTGTTTAATTTGATAATTACAGATAAATTAGCATGAATTTTAACTTATCTAAATCCAATTATAAATTATAATTATAATTTATATCATTGTCAATATACTAGAAATTTAATGGATCACATATAAATAGCAGTTTGAAAGAGAAATCAATTTCAATTAAATTAGACGCAATTATAAAGTTTAAGAAATTTTAGGAACCAAATATAAGATATTTAATTTTATTACAATTAAATTATTTAGAATTAGAATTTAACTTTAATTATAATTTATGCATTTAATTTCAATAGAAATTAAAAACTCTATTGATTTTATAATAAATTGGAATAAGTATAAGGGAACTATCACTCTTAATTCCTTTAAAAAAAGTTGAGTGTCTTTGACTGTTTTGTAGATATTATTAAAAACTAAACATGTGAACAATTCGTAACCGGCACATCAAAAAAATTTCGAAAGAATCACAATAAGAATATCAAATTATGTACGATTTCATATTTCATAATTCGAATTAAGTTTTTTAAAGTTGTTTAATTATTAGAATTCGATTAGAACTGTATTTTCTTTTTGTGTTGCGTCCCGTTTGATTTCCTAAGAGTAATATCAAGAACTTCAAATATTTCAAGTATTAAGTTATGATTTCTAATAGATCTATAATAAATTTAAAAAATACCTTTTTAAGTCCACCTTATACCTTTATTTGTTTTAATTATATATTAAACTTATATTAAATATATTAAATTAGCGTAAAACATTAATATTCAAGAAATTTCATATTTAGATTTGATTTAGTAAAACTAAATTAAATTAGAATGCAAAATTATATTTTCTTTGCAGTCATCTCCAATGCAAGAGAGAATAGTAATATAATATGTAATTATCTTATTGATATTATTTTTTATTTAATTTAATTATATTTTTATTAAATTAATAACTGTCATTATCTTTTTACATTAATTTTAAAATTTAACTATTTTATAATTTTGTTACATAAAAATGTAATAGTTATCTTTTGACTATATTTTTATTTAAGTATAGTTAAATACGAATTCCTTTTTTTTTTTGCTATAAGCAAAATTATAACTTTAAAAAGTATTTGAATTATTAAAAATTGAGTAAACATGGCACTCTTTATTATAATTTTGTTGTTTTTTAAATTCTTAAAATCTATCTAAAGAACATATCATAGTATGTAACATGATTTGTTCTAATTTTAATAATATATTTATTAAAATAACTCAAAAATTACTAATTTTTTTTTATTAACAGTAAGATAATTTGTAATGTAATTTAAAGAAGTAAATATATACTTTAGAATAAGTAAAATTAAGGAAGATTTAGACTCGTTACTTTTAAAATTTTGATGACAAGGGGGGAAAAGCACAATTGTACAAAGTTGCTGTCTCTGTAAAGAAGACCACTTTTTCGAATCAGGTGGAATCGTGACGTAGTTTCCAACTTTTGGGTACCACTTACTGGGTTACTTTCCAACTTTTGGGAACTCATATGTACTCAAGTACAATAAACAACGAATCTAGTTGCAACAACGAATTGTAATGACAAGAAAGTAATCAAAGTACAAAACTGACTAGTACAACCTTCAACTGACAGTACAATCTTGTGGTATCCTAAAGATCATCTCCCCCGGCGTCCACGCGGCCAAATTGGGCATTTGCATTCCTGGATCTAGCAACTATGAAAGCCGCAAATGCGGAAAGGCATAGTGCTCCTACCGAAAAAAGAAGGGAGAAAGCACTGGCAATGTCTTGTGAACCGTGGGATGCTTGCTTGGCTAGCATGGACCTGGCTGGCTGGATGTCTAATGGTATCCAATCACAGCTAATAGAATAGTGTCCAGAGCCATGCCACGGGTTCCCACCAACAGGATACCAAAATGCAACAGACATCTTGCCAGGTAACCCTATCGTAAACTGTGCATCCTACATAATTGGAGAATCAGACATAGAACTCATTAGACCCATCCAGGAAATATTCCCCAACATAATGCATAAAGAATAGTCCAAGAGAGTCCTCAATTTGAAGTGTTAGTCAGTCGTGTCTCTTAAATACAGTGTAGGCTATAGCAGTACATAAAGAGCAAGGCTGTTGCAGTATATAAGGAGCAGAATAAGCTCCACCAAATTTTTCAATTTTTTATGATTGAACTATAGATATTCACATGTAAAATTTACAAAATCTTGTGATTTGGATTAAGAATAAACAAGGACTTGGTAGAAGGCTTGCTAAATATTCACCCTATTAATATTTATAGTATTTGTATCAGTGCGAATAAGCAATCTCAGACTTGGACAAGGATTCTTATAGCACTATTAAGACAACATTTAAAACAATCAAGCTAGACATCTAGCAGCCAAAATATGGATGACAGGTTAAGTGTCTAACCTGCTGAAGTCGATCCATGGTTCTTAATGGCCTGGAGAACTCAAAGGAATATGTGCCCTCCTTACCAGCTGATGAATAAGGACTGTCTGCCTTCACAAAACCTGATCACAAGATTGAAATAATATTTAAAAGGAAACAGACAAGAAAAATCTAGCAGTGAAATAGATCATAATCCAACACTTGAAAACACAGGCAAGAAGCTACCAAAGACTGCTTGAAATAATTTTGATAAAAGGTTCATAGGTTGCAAAAAGTTCATTATTCTTCTCTTTCATTCCTTGTTTCACTTCTACTTCATAAAGACTACACTGCCCATAGATTAGACGAACACTTCTATAAGATAAGACATTAAAATCACATTTATCATTTGTAGTGTATATACCATGGATGAGTCACTCTTGCATGTTCTTATCTAATAGACATGAACTGTCTGTTTATCCCTTGGTTCTCTTACAAGTGTCACATAAGCTTTCTCATCCATAGCAACATAAAACATGGTCTTAAATTTTCTTGCCTTTTTAAGTTCCACATCAGGTCATGCTATGTATTTGAATTGGACTCAATTGTACACTATGCCCACATAGAAACACTGGTGAATAATTACATAATTGAAAGAAAAAACAAAAAGACACTACCTGAGTGAACAGTAAAACTGCTGTGCCACCAGGCCCCTTTCCAGTCATTCAGTGCAGTTGAGTCATTGCCTAAAATGGGAAAAAACAACTGTCAACGGTCTGATCGTTAATTACTGTATCTCCCCTCTAAGAAGACTAAATCGATAAACGCAACCACAAGCAAAGGAAGTTGAACTGAAATAGCCATATTATGTAACTTTTTCAAACTGGATTATACTCATCAAGGAAGAACATCTTACATGTTAAATGAATGCATTTGAAGTGTCAAACAAGAAACTACCACGAACAGTTAACCACCACCAAGAAAAAGATATAACAGAAGTCTGCTCATAAAAAGTCTACAATGCTTTTGTTCATCCTTGCACCTATACTTTCAACAGGTGAGAGAAACATGCCATATCCTCCCTATAGGGGTCAAAATTTGGGGGAAGTCCTTGTGCCACAACTGCAGGTATTCCAGATTCTAGAATCAATGTCATGTTAAGTAGCCTTTCTTTTTTCATATTGATCCTGACCGCAATAAGTGTTGTCAAATGTTCAAGTATCATTAGGGAACGGTCAATTTAAATTTGAACTGTAAATTGTGAGGGATAAATGGGCAGGAGGAAACCAGTAACTAAGCTAACTTGGAAAGTATAACAATTTGATACTTAAGATGTCATAAATAAACTACAGGGTATCATAACAGCCTGAATCAGCACAATTAGAATCAGTATCAGGATCAAGCATCAGCAATGAGAGTCAAGGGTTGCAATTTAAGGGTTTCAATTAAAAATGGTAAAAGGGAAAAAAAGAACGGAGAGACCTAGGGAGGTGAAACGATAACTACTTCACAAAATAAATGGGAGTTAAACTGATTTGAAGTTAGTCTAGTATGAATAATAATACAGATAAGTTACCAACACAAAAATAGTAGAACATTCTAAATGGAAATGTCAATGCAGATGTCTAACAATTTAGATAAAAGTACAATCTAGCCATTTAGTGATTAACATATCAACAAAAGTTTATCCCATTGAGCATGAATGTCGACAAAAGTTTGAAATTGACAATTTCAAAGAAAAGCTTTGACTTTGTGGGAGCACATCATCAATATTATGAACCTCTCATGGCACCCTTTTTGACACTTTATTTAGTGCGTTATGCACTACTTTATTCTGCACTCTTAAAGCTAGTTCCATCTGTTTCATATGATGTCAACAAGTTTCATTTTCCATTAACTGACACCAACATAAATCACAGAAGTACCTGAAGGACCAATACCATCAAGATATCTACAGTGCGGATTCCACGCATACAGATCAACCAAATGGCCAAACCTGTTCAAACAAACCAATACACCACCGATTGATTTAAGGTAAATAAGTGTGTTATGCAAGCATGAACTCTCAAGTCTTGTCAACCAATTTTCTTGATGGTAAAGAAGTAAATAATACCCAACCTGTCACCACCATTTCCATTTCTGTTGTCTATTGGATTTCCACCATATAATCGTCCTGGAATGGCATTTCCAATTGAGAAATGCATGATATCAACCTCAAATCCCTTGCAAGTCGTGTTGGTACAGGTGTCAGATCCATCCTTGCAACCTCCCATCTAAACCAAACGAGTTTGTTGAGGTTAATAAAAAGATAATTGAATATAAACTTGCACTAAGACAAGTAAAGTGCATTATACAGGAAGACACTTACTCTGTGGTAGGTAGCATCATCACCAATTTGAAACATGAGAGCCACAGATGGGCATTTGTTGTTATCGCTGCAGCAAAGAAACTAAACTCAATTTGATAAATCCATTTGAGGTTGAGAATTCTAAGCTCAAACACCCCATTCAGCAAAGTCTTCACTCCAATAAATACAAACAAAAGAACCGAAAATTGGCTCCCCTAAATACAAACAAAAGCTATAGTTACGTATAAGAATCATAAAGTACAAGGAGTCTGAGGTAGTCATAGAAACATCTCAATTTGGTATTTCTCATAATAGTAGCCATTCTAATTTATGAAACAAACACAGAATAAGCAATTCCAACTACAGCTTTTACCCATGAAATGTCACTAGTGATGAAACTACAGAAAGATATTGATAGTTCCAAACATTCAACTCAGCCAATTAAAATAGCATCATAGAATCACTAAAATACATGACCGAAAATAAGCTATGGTCTGATTCCAAATCATCCAAAAGCAAGACTATGTCAAACATAAACTCAAATCCGACAACATAATCTTGGAAAAAATCAGATCTTCTCCTTTATCCATTACTTTCCAGAAACACCACTTACCCTGTCGTGTACGCATATTCCCCATCAACTTGCAACAAAAAGTAGATATTATGACCATCATGCACGGCCTGCGAAAAAGGATCTCACATTTATCTCAAAACACCACGGGACAAAATCTAACTTTATCCAGATTATCACCCATTTTCAAAACAAGCCAAATCCAATATATGGAAACGGAAAAAATAGATACTTTTAGTTCACATTTTTAAAGATTTGAATAAAAAAACCTTAACGGTCATTTCGCCGCCGGTATACTCTTTATCGGCATCTGGGTCAAGCGCCGGAAGAAGAGGGAACTCGAAGCCGTCAATGTCCTTCCAATCTTCGGCATGTCCATCGACGGTGACGATGCCGGGATTAAACCCAGCAACCAGGCGAATCCCCGAGTCCGACCCGCATGTCCAGGGACCCGACTCCTGATGGGCGACGACCGGCGCGGTTAAGGCGGGGCCCAGAACCAGCAGCGCCAAAAGGGCTGGAAGCATTGTTGTAGAGAGGGAAGAAGAAAATTCCAAGGTAGACCGAGACTGGCTCTGGCTTGCTTGTTACTGAAATGCATCCCTCCCTCCGTGCTGTCGAATAAATTCGTGCCTTTGAGTGTTGACTCTCTCTCGAGTTGTTAAAATTTTAAAATAATGTCACCGTCATTTGTTTACGAGCAAAGAAAGTAACTTTTTTTTCTTTTTATTATATAATATTTTATATTATCCAAATATTACGCGCAGCACAGGATCTCTCTTTTTCCATTTTGGCACGAGGTAAACGACTCAAGATTTTCTTTTTTTTTATTAAAGAAAAATACCGGAACAAATTACAAAACAATTATAAAGAAGTAAATCCTTAACTGATCTTTGAAGAGAAAATAGTGACATCCGAAAAGTGCAATATCAAAAACAGTAATCTCAACAGCGAAGTGGTCTGTCTAAGAAGTCAATTAATCGACGCATCTATTATTTTCTCGATAAATATACCAATAAATAATAGACCAATTCTTTAAAAGGAACTGATAGATGCTCATAATTATAAAGTTAACGACCTAAGTATAGTAGGCGGTAAAGATAAGTAGGTGATGCACTACAAGTGAGTTCACTTCCAATTCAACACGGCACATTCAAGATTTTCTGCTTATGAAACAAAAATAAGTAATCAGGTCCCGTGGTAAACTATGAACAACAAGAGTTAGAAAGTGGGTCCCGTTTGAATCGAATCACTCTAAGACGTGTATGTACGTTGGGTCTTTGTCTCTTTGATGATGTTTAGCGACTTGTGAATTATCTTTCTATAGGTTGCCATATTTGACCAGAGTAGAGTTGGGATCTCCGTCTAAATTGGAATTATGAGAATTTTGTAATTAAAAAAAGTAATGGTTGCTTCTAGGAGATCCTCGGAATGTCTAGATAAGCTATTACAGGCGTACTAATCGCAAACAGTATGCAGTTGTTGAGTTAAACGTCTTGGACAGGTGGCAATTACATTAAAGACATGGTCATTGATCGGTTCTCGTCGGCCGTAACGCGTATGGAAGGGGTTTCTAACATTTCATTTTCTTTTCAGTATGGCCTGTTTGACATTAGCCATTGGCTAATTTTATTACTAAGCTAATATTTATGAATGACAATTATGGCCCGGCCTTTTTAGCCTGACTCGACTTGAGTTGACTTAGTCACGGATTACTCTTAAGTTGGGGCTGTCTTATTCTTATTTGGCTCGATTCATTGTCACCCTTATTATTATTATTATTATTATTATTATATTAATCAAGTTGAAATTTAGTAAAAGAAAGGTAATAATAAAAGATAACAAATTAAATAATTTGTAATAACTTTTGAATATAATCATGCAAAATACTCTACATAAGAGTATTTTTAAAAATAACAAATTTGGTTCAATTCGTCAACCCAATTAGTTGATTGTTAAACATAATTATCAAGTACTTGACTTGATCAAATAGTTAAATATTACTACTACTACTACTATTTTCTTTTTTTATATTAATCAAGATGAAATTTAGTGAAAGGAAAATAATAATAAAAGATGTAATAACTTTTAAACACAATCTTACAAAAACGTTCTATATAAAAGCTTTTTTAAAAATAATATATTTAATTCAATTCGTTAACCCAGTTAATGATAATTAAATACAATTATCACGTGCTTGGCGTGATCAAATACTCAAATAGCTCTCAATCAGGCAAAAGGAGCTGATAAATTATTTACAGACCAAAGGCCTATTTTACAATACAACCGATTCAAGGACTAAGGTACTTTTATTCTTGTCTTGCGTTCGGTGCATTATTGTTGGTTGGAAGAGGATAAAAGTGTTGAATCATGGAGTTTACAATTTTTATATCCAAAATTTAGTATTCATTATATATACTATACTCATGTGAAACTATAATTAAATATTTGCAGCAAATCATAATGATTAATTAATTTAAAACACATTAACATTATGAATTAGAAACTTAAATAGTTTATTTATTAATCTTCATAATTTAACTTGTGACACTCTATATTTATTATATTCTTATTTAACCAAGTCATTTAAGACGCATCGATATCATAACTAAGTATTGATCATATACTTTGTTGGACCAATGGTGATTGACAAATTAAATCCTTTTATGTTTTGATAATAATAAAATGTATAGAATTGGTTAAGAAATTATTTCAGGTGTTTTGGATAATCCACTATGGGCGAGATATAAATCATTATCTAGATGGAAATAATCTTTGAACGTGCAAGAGACTTAAACATGAAGATTATGGGAAGATCTGATTAAATATACCCGTTGGAGTCAGCACAAGTCGACTATCATATCATAAGTCGACTAATAAATTAAGATTCATCAGAAGGGGCTTGAAACAAGTCGACTAAAATATTACAAGTCCACTACAAATCAGTCAGATAGATGCAATAGTCGACTATCATGGTACTAGTCGACTGATCGAAGAGCGGAGATGAAATCTGCAGTGAAAAACGTTGGTATTAGTCGACTATAACAGCTCGACTAGTCGACTATCAGATAGAGCTGAACAAAAATTCATCCAGATCAATCACAAATGAAAAGGAGAAAGTTAAGCAACGTCTATGAGAAATCAAGCAACGACTAGTAGACTTCTTCAACGGCTACAATCACGTAGAGCTTGCAAATAAATAGAGGAAGATAATATGATTAAGAAGTTAAGTTCAAAAAGAAAAAGCATACTACTATTGTTCTCAATTTGCTCTCATTCCACTCTTAGCTTGGTCTTAATTCCATTTATCTGTATTGAGAGTTAACATTTTCAATTTTCTATCATTGTTACTGTGAGTTGAGTGATTAGAGAAAAATCACTTGTGATGTAGGATTTGTGCCGGAAAACAAATCAATTGTAAGGGTAGCTTGAGTCGGAAATCAATAGGTGTTGTAAAAGTTCACACTGAACTAAAAAATGTGCAGTAAAGTGGTTTGTCAAATCCCAAGTGGGAGCTTAGATAGAGGATGTAGGTCTTAGCACCGAACCTCTATAAAAACAGTGTTTGCTCTTCTTCCCTACTCTTTGCATTTAAATTTGTTTAAATTGTTTTTGTGTGAATTAACTTCTAATTTTATTGTAGAATTTTACAAAAAGCTTTAAAGATCTATTCAACCTCCTTCTAGATCATTTACAATTGTTATCAGAGCAGAAGTATCCAGGGATGACACACAACAACTTAGCGAAAGAAGGTAACACAAATAATCACCCTCCTTTGTTTAATGGTACTAACTATTCTTCTTGGAAAAATCCTATGAAGTATCATATTATAAGTGAAGGAGTGGAGTATTGGAAGATCATCATCTTCGGTCCACATGTTCCATTAAAAGAAAATGGCGAGGTGAAAGCAGAGCTGGAATACGATGAAAATGATTGGAAGCAAGCCTACATCAACGCAAAAGCAATGAAATTGATATACTGCGCTCTCACTATTGAGGAAACAAATCGAGTGAACTCATGCACTAGCGCTCAAGAAATGTGGGAGAGACTTCACATTACTCATGAAGGAACCAACTAAGTTCAAGAAACAAAGATCAACATGCTACTCCATGACTATGAAATGTTTGTCATGAAGGAAGGTGAGTCTATTTCTACTATGCTTGATCGTTTTATAGAAATTATCAATGCATTAGGAAATCTTGGAATGTTGGGACCCGATCCAGAAACCGGATCCCAACCGAAAAACGAAAACGGATACGAAACGGATCGAACCAAAGCAAACAAATCCGACATCCGGAAACAACGAACAGAGAAACATGATCGCGTTGGAAACTTAGACTATCTAAACCCGGTATAATTTTTTTTTTCCTTATAACCATCATATTCAAGCTCATTTGAAATCACATACAAATAATTCCCACATTGGAAAATCATCCATATTCAAATCTCAAATTTTTCATACTCTTATATACACTCATACATATTGAAAATGAA
>JANITW010000004.1:11985431-12005143 GCA_027564335.1 Erythroxylum williamsii | reverse complement strand
ATAGAAACTTTTAACTGCGAGTGTTTTCATTTTAGGTTCCACTCAACTATTGTTATTATATTTGTGGACTTATATTATTCTTATTATATAATATTTTGATGTGATTAATTGTAACATTTTAAATACTTCATATTATTTTTAATATTTTTATATATAAGAATTAAACTTTTGTTTTTACATCAGATACCAAAACCATAAGGTACTGGCAGTACTGATAAAAGAATCAATTAAGTAATTATTATTTTAAAAAATATTATTTATAAAAATAATATTTTTATTATTTATTTATAGCAATAGTAATACATGGACCGATAATACGTCGTCGTTTATAGTGATTTTTTCTAAACCCCTTAAAACCTCTATGTGACTGGGGGGATTGACTTAATGCCAAATACTTCGACAGCAGGTGCGAACTAGAGCGCCAGTCGATGCGAAGTAGTAGATCCTCTTTCTCACGCGTAGCTTCTGCTCTTTGAAAGAAGAAAAATGGAGTTCAAAGACGCTTTTGTTTGCTTATCGATCTTATTTTGCTTGTGTTCATGTACTTTAGCTGATTCGATCCATGGTTGCGGCGGATTCGTCGAGGTGATTTCTGATTTGCCTCCTTCGAACCTTTTTGCTGGTTTTTCGTTTTCGCTTGATTTGCAAGAAAAAAAGCGCAATGATTGTTAAACATATCAGAAAAAACCTGAAGTTCAGGCACCGTGATTGGTGACTTAGATGCATCATATGTTTAAAATGGAAGTGGTTTTAGAAGATCTGTATTGGAGGATCAAATTCATCATTTCCTTTTAATTTTTTTTCGTCTTTCTTTCTCTGTTTCTTTTTTCTTTCTTTGTGTTTGAGATGGACTCAACCGAGTACATTGAGCGTGTATTGTGAATTTGTAGGCGAGTTCGTCTCTTGTCAAGTCGAGAAAAGCAGCCGATACGAAGTTTGATTATTCTCACATTACGGTATGAAATTCTGTGGCCTAACGCCTAAGTAGACTGGTAGTAGTCCTCAATTGTTCTAGTTAATTATGTAACTTTTTCTTTTAATAATTTAATTATTACTTTTGTTGTAAATGATTGTACTCGTTTGTAATATTAGGTTGAGCTTCGTACCGTAGATGGATTGGTTAAAGACAGAACTCAATGTGCGCCAAATGGTTACTACTTCATTCCGGTGTATGACAAGGTAAAGCTTCAATCATTAACGTATTGATGATTGCTTAGGATGGTCCTTCAAAGGGTTGGCAATTATTTGTGATAAAGAAAGTGTGTCTAAATCAGTTAGTTTGTAGCCTGGGATTCAAATTCCATGTTTAGGATATCATTTGAAAGTGACCAAGATGAGAGATAGAATTGGGTTGTTAAGTCTATGACTAGGAAGTTGTCTTATACCTTTTCCTGATATGCGATTATAAGCATGTTGCTAATGTTAGTTTTTGTAGTCCGGCTCTTCTCGCTTTTTTAGCTGGCTGTTTATATTTCTTGAATTGAGTATATTCTTGGATAAGAATTTGAGTTTTTGATCAAGTGTATCCTAAACTCTTTAGCATACTGGGAAATTATATTTTGAATTTTTCAATTCACAGGGTTCATTTGTGATTGCAATTAATGGCTCAGAAGGGTGGTCATGGGATCCTGAAAAAGTTCCTGTTGTTGTTGACGATAATGGCTGCAATCAAAATGAAGATATTAATTTCAGATTTACAGGGTTCACTTACTTGATTTACGCCTTTTCTTCTGAGTATATCACAGCCTTATATGCAAACTCTCCATCGTTTCTTCACTTTTGTTATGCTTGTATACAACAGGTTTACCATTTCTGGTAGAGTTGTTGGAGCAGTTGGTGGCGAGAGCTGTTCTGTTAAAAATGGTGGTCCTTCAAATGTTAATGTAGAACTTTTGTCTCCTTCTGATGATGTTGTTTCTTCAGTTGTAACATCGTCTTTGGGAGATTACCTATTCAAAAATATTATTCCAGGTATGAAAGTTGCTTTAAAAAAAGTTTTGTTTTCAAATTCATAGGTATATATCCATATGGTTACGGTTCAATGGATTCTATTTGAGCAAGATCAACCTTAGCAATCAGTCACAGGAAAAAACAAATTGCCATCTCCAACTTTCTTTGTGTTCTTTTAAATTGCTGTATGTTCTTTTAACTTTCAATAGATGGGAATACTCTCATAAAGATCCCTGTATGTATGCAGGTAAATACAAGCTTCGTGCTTCTCATCCTGACTTGAAAGTGGAAGTTCGTGGTTCCACAGAGGTTGGATGCTTTCCTGATTATTTTGCTCTCTCCTGTGACTCTCAACATGATATGATACTTACAATATCCTACTTTTTGACCTGTATTTTACCATACACAATTTGCAGGTGGAACTAGGATTTGAAAATAGTGTGATTGATGACATTTTCTTTGTCCCTGGGTATGAACTTCGTGGATTTGTTGTTGCTCAGGTAAGTGTCATTATAAGGGCAAAAAATTTGATTGCTGAATTGATTTTAAATTTAATTTGAACTTGTCTAATTTGCATCAATGGGTGTTTGCATGGAAAGTTTTTCTTTTTGGTATAATTATGTTAATTGTTTCGCCTATTAATGGGCAATCCTGAAGATAACTTCTTTACTTGTTTCATCTGGAATTTCTTTTTAATCATTCCTAATGCAATAGCAAGAAATCTTCATTGTGATTTAAGGACAGTCTAGCTTTTCATGTATAGGTGGATGAATCTTGCTGGTGTATCATTATTCTGGCAAGCAAGTAAAAGAACTTTTCATTAAAAATATGCTGAGTTAGAATTTTCTGCCTCAGCATTAATATTTTCCATTAATGCTTGTCATCTACTTTAATTGAGCTTTTATCTTGATATTTTTAGCTGTCATACTATTAATAGTTTTTCTTTTTCTGTTTTTTAGGGAAATCCAATTTTGGGAGTCCATATCTATTTGTATTCAGATGATGTTATTCAAGTAGCTTGTCCCCAAGGTCCTGGTGGTGCCACTGGAGAAAGAAAACCTCTATGTCATGCTGTATCAGATGCTGATGGAATGTTCACATTTAAAGCAATACCTTGCGGTAGTTCTATCTTAGTTGTTTTCTTAATCATCATGTGTTTATGCTTACACATGCTTCCTAAGATTAGTCAGTAGGCACACAGTCAGAGTTTTATGGATGTTTATCTTTTTATATTCATTTTCTTAGTTGTTGAAGTACATTTAATCTGTTTATTGCTGCCAAATTAGCTGATACATGAGTGAGATGTAGTTGTTGAGCCCTTCAACTGCTCATACCTGTTTGGGCCTTTATATAGTTAAAACTTAGTAGAATCTACACAATGGTTGAAATAAATGATGAAAGGTAGCCATGCTGTGGTGAACAAAAAATAAGCAAATCTTAAAGTCATTGTTGTTCTGGATCCGAATTTGGTGTTTTTTTTACTGGATTTTTTGGAAAAACTTATTCCCCTTTTGCTTCTTGAAGTAGTTTATTTTTGTAATTTAAGTATCTTTTACTTTGGTTACCATTTGTGCTAATGAGTCCTAAGATGTATGGTTTGACATTCTCTTTTGCATAAGTTCCTGAGCATTTATATTTTCTTGCATCTGAGCAGCTTCTGCATAGGTATTGATTCTGATAATAAATATTTTGAATTCTTATAGGGCTTTATGAGCTTATTCCATTTTACAAGGGTGAGAATACGGTATTTGATGTTTCTCCTCCGGTAATGTCAATTTCTGTGGAACATCAACATGTAACAGTAGCCCAAAAGTTCCAGGTGAGATATTGTCACGTTTATGGTTTGGAGTTGGACAGTTTTTCCTTTGAGATGTTATTTCAGCATTGTTCTTTATCTTTTTCCCCTAACCATTTGGAATGTATAAAATGCATTGTATCGCAACTATGTTCTATAGCTAATATCTGACGGGTAGGAATCACAGTTTGTCTTGTCATTTTATTTCGGTGTTATATGTTTTGTGTAATGTCTCTCTTGAAGCAGCAATTTGGATAATTTTTGACTAGCTGATAGTACAGCAAATCTTTTACTTTGTGCCGCAATTCCTATTTAAGCTGAAATAACTTTGTCATCATGACTTGGCTCAATAATATCATCAACCTTAGTCCTCCAAATTTTATGATACACATCCTAATCAAGTAGTGTGCTTTTAATCTTCTTCTCTGTATAGGTCACTGGATTTTCTGTTGCGGGCCGCGTAGTTGATGGAAATGAGATGGGTGTAGAGGGTGCCAAAATTATTGTTGATGGTCATGAAAGATGTATCACCGATAAAGAAGGTTATTACAAGCTTGACCAGGTACTATTCCATCTATGATATGTATACCGGGGAGGTGGTTGTTTTGTGATCATTCAATTCAGTTTGATTTCCTGTTTATTTTCTTACTGTTAAGTGAGGCTAGTTTATGCTTCTCTCTGTATCTATTTACTGTTTAGCCATGATCTGGAGTGTTATGATGCATAATTTCTTACATGCCACCTGAGTCAAAATTAATTTGCCAATTTATTCAGTAGGATTTCAGTGTCATGGAACACGCTTAAGGACTATTTTCTTCATAACATTACCTACTTCACATAACCTAAGTAAAGGTATACAAACTATACCATTATTCAACTTCAAATTGTTCTCTTTTCTATGCAGTAGGAGGTTGGAAATGGTCCTACATAGGGAGCAATCTATTTCACAGTCTAAGAATCTTAAGTAAATCACCATTCTTCCTTCTTGCTGTTTCTTTTTCCTTCGCCTTCTTGGTGGTGTGTTTGTGGTTTGTACTGTACAAGAGTTGAACAATCTTTGGCATATTCTTAATGACCTAGAAGTTGGCCTTTAAAACTTTGTAAGTGACTGGATTGATGTCTTGTTGCCTATTGAATAATTCTGTCCTCTGGGGATATGTGATCTTTGAGATGTTGTTCCCAGCCAATTCACTATGGCATTATTACATGCAATTCGTTTTCTTCTAATAGGGTTCTGACTTGTTTGTTGTGTTTAGGTTACTTCAAATCAATATACAATAGAAGCCAGGAAGGAGCATTACAAATTTGATAATTTGAAGGATTATATGGTAAATTATCTGTTGAATCTTGAGACTTTATATTGGCTTTGCATATCATTATTAAAGTGTTCATACACGTCACTAATTATTAGATTAATTCTGTGCATAATATCTTTCATTCTCTAACTTTGTACTCTGTATTAGGTTTTGCCCAATATGGCTTTGATTACAGATATTAGATCGATCTACTATGATGTATGTGGCGTGGTTAGGATGGTCAATACTGGCTATAGAGTGAAGGTATTCTATCTATCTCTACCTCTCTTCCCCTCCTCCTCTTCCTGTTATTCAGGTGGGAATATTTTGTGGAATATACAATATATCCTTTATGAGCTCTTATCAATTTTTATGTTTGCTGATGTATTCGTTTGAATGTGTATATAGGTGGCTTTGACTCATGGACCAGAGAATGTTAAACCTCAAGCAAGACAAACAGATGCTAACGGAAATTTCTGCTTTGAGGTATGGTAATCAAAATAGTGATGAGAAACACTTTTAGCTATATGGAGTTCCATTGATAGCTGTTTGCTTCACAGGAAAGATAAATAAGTTGATATGACATATCCTGAATCATTTAGATTTTCAATATTTTGAAATTGTAAATCTGCTATTTTTTTGAACTTATGAAATTCGTGAATACAAGTTGAATGTTTTATACCTGCAATTTACTTATCAAGACTTTTAAGTTCTCAAGCATGTAATTCTTGCTTGTAATCTTCCGTTTCTACCGAGATCATTCAGTTTAACATATTAAAAACTTTCTAAAATATCTATTTATTCTTTTGGTTATTTACAGGTTCCATCTGGTGAATACCGGTTAGCTGCTTTGCCTGCTTCACCTACCACTGCTACTGAACTTCTGTTTTTACCTCCTTATATTGATGTTGTAGTAAAGAGTCCAGTACTAAACGTAGAATTTTCTCAGGTACCATGCCACAGTATGCCACAAAACTTGAAACCTTTCGATATAAGATCACTTTCATTAATTTGGTGATGTGATTGCAGTTTCTTTGGTATGTAGTTTCTGGCCTTGTCTAGAGATAATATTCCAAGCAATCCACTGTTCTTGGCTACATGCATGACATAAACACAAAGTTTGATATTCATTTTTTAGAGAAATGCTTATTGTTTCATCAAGGATAGACTAGCTTGTTTCTCTGGGATTCATTTACTGCTTTTGTGATACCTATATGAGGCTTGTATCTTTTCATCCAAATTGCTTTTCTTTTACTTCATATCCTGTTGTCAAAATTGCTCGTTTTTACTCAGCGATGTACTTTACTGATTCTTTTTCTTATAATGAAGGCCCTGGTCAATGTGATTGGTTCCGTAAATTGCAAGGAGAAATGTGGCCCATCTGTTTCTGTCACACTTCTGAGTTTGTCTGGTAAAGACAAAGAGAGGAAGTCTGTCTCTTTGACAGATGCGAGTGATGAATTTGTTTTTCCAAATATCTTACCTGGAAAATACAGGCTTGAGGTTTGGGTCCTTTAACTTTTGAATAAAGTTTTCCTTTTCTGAATAACAACTTCAAATTCTCTAATAACTTTTGTAGTTTTTTTTTTCATCTCCTTCAATTTTCTGAAAGTTGTTAATTACTGTGTTTTCTTCTGCTAATAAATGTGTCCTTGTTTTTTCAGGTCAAATACAATTCCTTTGGAGCAATGCCAAGTGAGGATAATTGGTGTTGGGAGCAGAGCTTTATTGATGTGGATGTCGGTATTGAGGATGTTAGAGGGATTGTATTTGTTCAAAGAGGTTACTGGGTGAATGTCATCTCAACCCATGATGTAGATGCTTACATGACTCACCCCGATGGTTCTCCAATTCCTTTGAAAATTATGGTAGTTGTTGTCTTGAAATTCAACTTTTAAGCCACAAATATGATGCAAATGATTTTAACCTTGTGTGTTATTTGATATTTTTGGTTTATGAACTACAGAAGGGTTCGCAGCATTTATGTCTTGAATATCCGGGAGTGCATGAACTACATTTTGTTAACTCGTGCATTTCATTTGGGAGCATGTCAACAAAGATTGATACGTCAAACTTGATGGTGTGGTTCCCTATAAAGTCTTTTGGTTCTCCTTTTTTCACTCTCTCTCTCTCTCTCTTACTCAAACTAGTATTTGGTTTAAGAAATATAACTGCTCTTGATTTTTCTTTTCTTTTTCCTTAAGAAAATTTCTTATATTTGTAGCCAATCCATTTGAAAGGAGAGAAGTATCTTCTCAGAGGACAAATTATGGTTGACTTAAGCTCGGCTGTTGTTGCTAATGAATTACCTAATAATATCCCCATTGATATTGTTGACGGTGAAGGGAGTGTTATTGACAGTACAGCTGCCACCATTGCATCAAGTACAAGTGATCAAATGCACTCAGCTGTATATGAATACTCTGTGTGGTCTACTCTTGGAGCGAAACAAATATTTATTCCCCAGGACTCGAGGTATATTCTGGATACTTGGTTTAGTTTCCAAATTCCCCAGTTTACATGCAGTTTGGTGCTCAGGTTAATACCTTCAGTTTTCTTGTATGTTTCTTGGAAATTCACCTTATACTAGTCTCCGTTTCTTCAGTAAACTTTCACCATTTTAATTACTGTATGTTTAGATGTCTAGTTTTCTTTTGTTTTCGTGAATGTTGCTACTTTTCTATAACAGCATTATTTATTTGATCACTGCTCTATTTAACTTTTTCCAGAAATGATAAAGAGAAGATCTTGTTTTACCCGAGAGAGCATCAGGTAGTATCAATGGTTATTTTAATTTATGTGTTGTTATGTGATTTGTTGTGTTTAAAAACTTGTTCTTTGTTTAATTAGGTCATGGTGAAAACTGATGGTTGCCAACCTTCACTTCCCTCATTCTCTGGTAGACGGGGGTTGTATTTAGAAGGATCAGTCTCTCCTCCTATTTCTGATGTTTATATCAAGATTGTTGCTGTGGAAGATAGCAAGATTACTCCACTCAAGAAGGGACATACAGCACTTGAGACTACCACTGTAGTGGATGGTCATTTTGTTGGAGGGCCACTATATGATGATATAAGTTACACTATAGAGGCTTCAAAGGTTTGGGAGTATTTGTTTTTCACATTAGATATCACATACTTTGTCTTCGTCTGATTTGCCAATGTTCCTAAAGCATGTTACTTTTGGAATATGGCATTGGATGTATTTTTTTTTCTTTCTGTTGAAATATATATTTTAATAAACTCTATGTCTTCCTTAATAAGGCTCTTGATTTCCTTATTATTTATGCAGCCTGGCTATCATCTTAAACGTGTTGGGCCTCATTCTTTCTCCTGCGAGAAACTTGGCCAAATTTCTGTACGCATATATTCAAAAGATGATGCTAACGAACCCATTCCTTCAGTTCTCTTCTCACTAAGTGGTGATGGAGGATATAGAAATAACTCAATATCCGGTGCTGGTGGGACATTTTTCTTTGATAACTTGTTTCCTGGTATTTTCTACCTGCGTCCTCTGCTGAAGGTAAAGATTTAAAGATTCAAGTGTAATTATGTAGCAACGGCTCCGGTAATACATTTTTACAAAGCCTTGGAATTAAACTAGTTGGTTGACAATCTGATTTCCTAATCAGCTGTAGGATTCTTGCCCACGGCATGTCTTTTTGTACTTAAAGACATTTATGATTGGATAAGACTGACAATTCTGGGGCAGATATTTGACCATATCATTGGGAGTTTCATGTGTTGATAGTTTGGGTTGTCTTTTTGCCTCTGTTACCTTGTTTTCTGCTTCACTTATATGTTTGATTAATCTCCATCGCAATTGGAATGGAATATTTACAGAATCCCCATAAATAGGATCAAACCCTATTCTATGGTATTTACCTTTGTGTCTTTAGTGATGGAATTTGGAGTTACTTCAAGTCAATTTTCAATTAGGCTGAAATACTTGCAACTTGCTGCCAATTTTATATTCTAGTTAACACTCTGTAGAGCATCCAGTTGCATTTTCAGTTTAATCTCATCATGGACCTTCTCTTTATATTCTTCTTTGTCTTCCTCTTTAATTTGAAAATTTGCAGTCTACAAGGAATTTGAAAAGGTGTGGGTTATATGCCAAACCTATGGCTATTGTTTGTGAGTTCATGCAAAGGGTTACTTTTTGTCTTTGTAGGAGTACGCATTCTTACCTTCAGCAGAGACAATAGAACTTGGTTCTGGGGATTCTGTAGAAGTTACTTTCCAGGCTACTCGTGTTGCGTACAGGTCATGCATAGGCCTTTTCCTTAATATTTAATTTCATCGTTTTCATTGCTAATTGATACAAGGAAATCTTCTACATTTTATGTTATATACTCTTTTTTCCTATGGTACAAAACTTGATTTGAAATTATGTTTACATTAATGTTTCAACATTGTTAAATCTTTATTATGTGAGTACAATATCGGACTAAATTAAATTTTCAACCGCACATATGTCTTCATTTGATCTCTTTTAAGGGACACAAATGTCTTTTTTCCATTGCAGTGCAATAGGTGTGGTCACTCTTTTGTCTGGTCAACCAAAAGAAGGTGTTACAATTGAAGCCAGGTCCAATTCAAGGGGGTACTATGAGGAGACAGTGACTGATTCATCTGGAAGTTACAGGCTGAGAGGACTTGTTCCCAAGGCAACCTATGCCATTAAAATACTGAAAAAGAATGGCCTGGGAGCCAGAATTGAGCGGGCTTCACCGGATTCAATTACTCTTAAGGTCATTGTATATGGTTTTCCCTCACTTTTTGGCAAAAGTGGATTGTTCTTAAGACTGTCTCACACTTTAAAGCTTCATTGGATTCAGTTACTGCTAAGGTCATTCTATGTAGCTTTCCCTCATTTTTTGACAAAAATGGAACTCAAGTTTGTCTCACAGTTTAAAGCTTCAGCGTATTGCTATAAGGTCAAATCTATATGGTTTTCCCAAATTTTTTTGACAAAAATGTGACGGTCTTAAGTTTGTCTCACTTTGTTCTGTACCTCATTTTCTTCTTAAATTCTCCTGGTGTGAAGTTCCTAATATTCATAAGAGCACTGTAGAATATTCATGTTAGTGGCCTGTGAAGTATCAAAATGTCTGTTAATAAGTACAGCAATTCATAAATTAGAATGGGCACCTTGTTGATTGCAGGTGGAACATGCGGATATCAGGGGGTTGGATTTTGTAGTCTTTGAGGAGCCAGAAATTACCATTTTAAGTGGCCATGTTGAAGGGAAGAGGTTGGGAGAATTGCATCCGCATCTACTAGTAGAGGTCAAATCTGCTAGTGAGACGTCGCAGATTGAGTCCGTCTTTCCATTGCCTCTGTCCAAGTTCTTCCAAATCAAGAACTTACCAAAGGGTAAACACCTTCTGCAGCTGAGATCAAATCTCCAATCAAATACCCACAAATTTGTGTCAGATGTCATTGAGGTTGACCTAGAGAAGGACGTTCAAATTCATGTAGGCCCACTGAGGTACAGTTTTGAGGAGGATCATCAAAAACAGGTTGGTTATGCATCGTTGTCACAAATTTAGTGGGAGTTTCTACATAATGGGATAAAGATGCATTCGCCTTTTATTTACTTAAACTGAGACGTCTCATTCCACTATTTGTTGTGAGCCTCTTGTGCATTTTCTTGGCCAAAACGGCAACGCCCTTGTCTTCTGCACACATGTTCCATGTGTTTCTCACATGCTGTTTTTTTTTTCTTTTTGAACTCTTTGTCTGTCCCTACAGGAGTTAACCCCGGCACCTGTATTCCCTCTCATTGTTGGGGTTGCAGTAATTGCCCTGTTCATCAGTATGCCAAGGTAGACCATTTTTACCCACAAAACACCCCATTTAGTGAATCATATATGTTCTCATGTTTACTTCTTGATTTGTAGTGCTAATTGTGAAATTCTTTTCTGTTCTCTCTCATAAGATTAAAGGACCTATACCAAGCTACAGTGGGGATACCAACGCCAGGATTCATGACAACTGCCAAAAAGGAGCCCCGAAAGCCTGTAGTGAGGAAAAGAACATATTGAAGTCTTGTGTGTGTTCCAGAAGATTTGAGTTCAATTTTTGTTTGTTGGTCGTTTCAAGTTCCTGATTGACAGAGAAGGTGGGAGCAAAGGGACGTACTTGTATTGACAGCAGTATAGTTATCTTCCAGTTCTCCTTTTACTGGACTTCAAGCCAATGCAACCGTAGATCAAAATCTTAATGTCTCGGAATAATTAGCTATCCTGGCTTTTTATTCTTTTTCCATTTTTCACTTTCATTCACGTACTACGGAATATGATTATGGAAAAAGTCCCTTCCGAATTGCCACCTGCTAGAGCATAGTTTAGGTTTAAGTAGCTACTACTAGCTGTACTCTAGGTCTCACTAGATTGGAAAGCTGTAGCTGAAAGAAACAGTATGCAACTTTTAAGATTTTGTTTTCTTTTACATTTCCACTTCAATTATCTATTTTTGTTGAAAGCCTTATAATGAAGTTCTCCCCGAATTTGCTGGAGCATAATCGTCCTTAAAAGCCAATATGGCAATGTAAATACTATTTGATGGCTTTGGCAGATCGGCAGCTGCAGCATAACATGTCATTGGTGATTTCTATATAATGGAAGAGAGATTTTCTAAATCTTGCGTCAGCAGATAATGCTTAGATCCTTTATCTTGAAGATAAAAGATTCAGCTGGTCAAACGCTTATGCAGTGATTTCTGGTCTCCCCATGTTCTTGAGACTAGTCAACAGATGTGGCTGGCCATAAACTTGTGTCTTGAACTCTTAATAACCACTTACAGATTGTTTCGTTGCATAAACAAAGTCATCTTGCTCTTAAATATGCAAATCCACGAGTCTCTTTGATTTGGTGTATTCTCAAAAATAGTTCTTGGATTAATTAGCTAGCCCCTATAAATACCGATTCATGAAGACTGATCATTTCCACTGCAAAACGGCAGATATGTCTCGTAACTTGAAAACTTTGGGATACATATTCGTATTAGAATTCAGGAAATGTTGGTAGGCTGGGTGTATTGTTGTTGACAGTGATGATACTAGTGATAACAGAAGGGCCTCCACTTGAGTATGTTGCTGCGAAGAGAAATATTGGTCATGGTCAAGATGCCCTCGGTCGCGTGGTTTTAACCTTCTTGGTGGCCCTGCTCTTGGTCCGGCTGCTCCTAAACAAAACAAAGAATAAGGGTTGTTTGCCTATAAATCAAAATCACCTTCGATCATAGTCTGCTTTGCACTACACAAAATGTATTAGTGTTTTTGTGAATAAATCATTACTTATTTTTATGTTAAATTAAGTTGAAAAAATAATTATTTATTTAATTCCAAGTAATTCTTTTCAATAAAAAATTAACAAATACTAAGTTTTATAAAAACAAAATAACATACGTTCGGAACTGTAATAAAATAATATAAAAGAAAGTCAATATTATAACCTCTTATAAGCAAAATGACGTTGTTTTATAATTTTAATTTTAAAAAAATTGGTAGAACAAGCCTATGGACGGATCAATTTCCATCAATATAATAAGAGAAAAAAAGTTGAACAAGTATTGATCTCTAAATCATATCTATTATTCCCAGTTGGTGTTGCTGCATAAATCTCAAAAGATTGAAACACAAGTTATAATGAATTGATACACCAAAATGTTGTGTTCTAAATAACTTAGCCTACGTGGCCCATTAGATGCGAAAAGATTAAAAAAAACCAAATATTTGTGTTTAAATAACTTTCATCTCCAATTTAATCTGACCTTTTTTTTCACATTGATATCTTAAATATGATATTCAAATCTTTTGAATTATATTAATTCTTTTTGAACTTTTAATTTTTTTCAGTTTTGCTATTTATGTTGCCTAAAATTATAAAAGATTACCTCTCGTTGAGACCTTGATTTAGTTGGAAAACTACTTGAAATTTACAAAAGTGGTTATAGATATATTAATATGCACATGTATAGTGTTAAAGAAAAATGGACACATTTTATTATAACTATGAATTGATTGAATATAAAGACTAACAAAAACTTATAGTTTATTTAGGGTTTGAAATCAATCTACTTATGTCTTTTTCATTTGCAAAAAAGTTTTCTTTTAAAATAAAGACATTTTTACTAACAGTTCTAATTACTCTAAAATGTTGTATGTTGATAAGAGTTTTAAGTGGTCTTAAAATTATTATTATTATTTAATATAATCACATTATAAAAATATGTCTAGTTCATTGAAAGAATATAGAATAAGGTTCCAATGGTCCTATAATGTGATAACAATGAGACTATTGTATAAACAAAAACACTAAGGTTTCATCAAAAGTTTAAATATATATACAGAAAGTTTTACTTAATCACAGAGACAGTGGAGTGGAAAAATATAATATTAGAGCAAGTTCTCACTAAAAAAAATATTGTACATCCTCTCACTAAGCCATTGTCTCAAAAGAGACATACTCATATGCATAGTTATAGTATTAGATATATAGGAAATTAGCTTTAGTGTAAATAGAAGATTGTTAGCTTATATGTTTGTAGACAATTCCTTAGTCTTGAATCATATTTTCTAAGTTATTTAATTAACAAGATTTGATTAACAAATTATAAAAATTTATTTTTTCATTATAATTGTGATTCAATCACGATTAGTTTCTTAACAAATAATTGCGTAGAATGACCAAAAAAATTAGGCTATGATAGTATGGGCTATGATAGTAGTAAGCATAACTTACTTTTGCTAATCTTTCTCCCACCTGTAGACATTGATGCATTTATTATGAGTAGGTAAATTATATATCTCCAATTCTTTATGATTGACTATGCTTAAATACACTTCCTTTTAACAATATGCTTCCTTCTTTTTTGTATTCTTATTAATAGTCTATCATATTTAAAGACTGAAAATTTGGATACATGTAAGAGTGATTCAATATCTGTAGTGTTAACATACACTCTCAAGTACAAAATTAAAGGTAAGGAAGAAAAATGGAGATTTTTCAACTTAATTTCAATCCTTTGTTTTTCTTTCAATTTGTATTAACTCCTTATGATAAAAAACTAACTTAAGAATTAGAATGCTAACACCACAATTACTTTTAACATTGACACCTGATTAAAAACAAAAGATATATATCCACACACTATTAAACTGTGCTTATGTCACTTAGGCTACATAACTAACCAAACATCCACACCTTATAGACATAATAAAATGCTAACAAATATAGTATAGTTTAGGATTTAGTTGATCATCAACAGGTGTAGTAATCTTAAAATTTTATATTAAAATAGTAGCATTTTTTCATGTCAACTTTAATTTGATCTTTTATCTTACACACTATAATCAACATTGCCTCCTTTCTTCTTCTCATTTATATCGATCACCTGATTTTTTATTATGGCACGTGTAAATTGATGTAAATGAGATAGGTGTAAAAGGTGCAAAAATTATTATTGATGGTTATATGATATATATCCCTAATAAAGAAGGATATTACAAACTTGACTTAGTGCAATTCTATCTATGATATTAATATCCAAGCTTATTGGTTAGGGGTATTTATTTTGTGATCAAACTCTTTTAGTTCCTATTTATTTGCCTGCATGCTAGGTAGTTTAATATTAAATACAACTATCATTAATTTGGTGGTGTGATTGTGGTTTCTTACATATTTAGTTTGTTCTTGACTAGAGATCATATCTCAAGCAATTGGGTGTTACTGGCTACATAGTATGATATGAACATAAAAATTTTGATATGAATTTTTAGGTGACCTACTAGCTTCTTTCTTTGGAATTCATTTACTGTGAACTACAGATAGAGATAAAGAAGAAGCTCTCTATATTTCTATATGTATCATCTATTGTACAAACGAGTATTTATATATAATGAGTCAAACTAAATAAGGAAGAGATCCCTAATTTTATGCAATCTATTATTCAATAATAGTAATTAGTTGACTATTAGATGTAGAATCAAGGATGAGATTACTGTTAACACCCTCCTTAAACTCAAGGGGTCGTCTTGAGTTTGGGAACAAGATCTACAAACTGTCAAAGTGGACGTGACTTTGTGAAGATGTCTGCAATATGGGTCTATGATGAGATATGAACAGGCTATATACTGACTTGGAGAATATGATGTCAAAAAAGATGAAAATTGATCTTGATGTGTTTAGTCCGCTTATAAAAGACATCATTATGAGTAATCTGCATAACCTTATAGTTATTGTAGTAGAGGGGAACTCTAGACGAGAAAGATACACCTATATTTTAAACTATTCATCATAACCAGAAGAATTCAGAGGTAGTATCATCAATAGCTCTATATTCGACTTTTGTACTAAGGTGGGAGACAATTGTTTGTTTCTTGCTACACTATGAAATGAGAGATCACTCTAGAAAGAAACATTAACCAGTAATAAATTGGTGGTTCGTTATGTCTTCATTCCAATTAGCATCAAAATATGATTGTAGCTCGAATAAAAAAGAGTAGTAAAAATGAAGGTCATAAAATAGAGTATCTCTAATGTACCTCAATAAGTGAAGAACAATAAAGAAATGAGTGGTACGAGGTGCAGGCATGAATTGACTCATGATGTGAACAGTTTGAGCCATATCTAGATGAGAGACAGTAAGATATATAAGATTGCTAACTAATTAGGGATAAAGCGTGCCATCACTATGTAGATTCCCATTAGTAGCAAAAGGTGATCATTTGAGTCAAGTAGACTATAGAGTGCTAACTATCTTAGTATTAGTTGTAGCATTCCATCTCTCAAATGATTGAGATATTTGAAGATTTAAACTAATCAGTTATTTGAGTGTCAACATGTAAAGCAAAATTGGTACAATTGTGACATAATTATTGTAATTATATTCAAAGGCATGATATGAATATACACACATGAATTGTGAATTACACAAATGGCACTCAATTGACATGTCTCGAGGTATGAAAAATGTTAACTGATTATGGTGTGATTTGTGTTTTGATATGTCTTGAATTTTGGTATGATTGGATTTCAATTAGAAAATTTGGAATTAAATGTTATGGATTGAGAAATTGATGGATTAAATGTACATGTGGACTAGGACAAATGTTAAGTGTTAAGATAAATTGTTACATGAAAATTAAGGTGAATAAGCCTTAAATAAAGTGACATTTGGCGTAGTTAAATGTGTGACAAATAGATTAGTAATTAAATGACAAATGAACCAATTATTGTGTGACATGTGGACCAATCTTGGAATGACTTGTCGATTTATTTAGTAGGGGAAAAATGGCAACATCTTGAGTGGATTAGTGGTAGCATCTTGATTAGGCAAATGTAAGACATGGCTTAGGAGAAGTATTGTGCTTTAATGGTGACACCTAGCATGTTAATGAACCAAATTCCTACAGCAACATTTTGCTATTTCCCTCATCTCTCTCCACTGAAATTTCTTCAAAATTTTCTCTGTATTCTAGTCTTTGCCCTAGCTAAATTGGTACATGAAATTCACACCTTGACCTCTCACAAAATAGCCAAAAAAACTAGTTGAAAGCTTCTTTCATCTTGCTGTCCAAAATCAACATGTTTTCATCTTAATTTGATGATGAATTTTGGAGACTTGATTTAATCTAAAGTTTGAGCTGAATTGAAAGCCTAACAATTAAGTGACAATATAAGTTTTATGGCATGTCAAATGATATAAGAATGATGCTTGAATTGGAATGAAATGCATGGGATATTGGTGACGAAGAATTGCTGGAACATGTTAGTTGTAGTGTTTTCTCTGAACATCCTTTGTTCTTTTTGTTATAACTTCTTCTCCTGACATCCAAATGACATGAGACTTGAACCAATAGACTCATAACATATTGTTCTTCATCTCCATAAAATTTATGAACATCTGATTCCATTCAGAAAAGATTGAATGATAAATTGAGGATGAAAATGGTGAGTGTATTGGAATGCTGTTAAATGGAATGATTTCACCGAACATGTTTTGATATTTTGATTATATCTTAATTTGTAGATTTTCAAATAAGATGATTCTTAATTTAAATTGAACTAGAGACATTTGGATACAATTTTTAAGAGTAAACTGAATTTGAATTATGTCCTTAAGGATCTTGAAATTTAGCTTGAAATTGAGTCTTTGCTTAGGCTACAACATTACCTGTGATAGAAATTATTTCCTGTCGTTATCAAATAAACTGTATTGATGTAGGTCGAATCAGACAAAGGTGTCTTCAGAAAAACTGTAGCTTATTCTCTTAGCTTTCAACTGGTATCAAGTTTGTAATTTTTGGATAAAGGAATTGAGAGATATGGGTTGTACAATTTTTAATGCATAATTATGCCCTAGCCAAAATTTCAAATATACTTAGTCTGTAGTATTTTGAACATAACTCATAGAATAATGAACTAAATTGTATGATTTTAGTGTCATTAGAAACTTAAAACACAGGGAAACAATTGTCTAGAAGAAAGTGTTAAAAAATACACCATTTTTCTTGTCATAATGATCATGAAAAGTAGACCCAAAAGCTTGTTTTGAGGAAAAAGTTGGAATGGTTAATGAATTGAACATGATCATGTATTTAAGGTATTAACCTAAGTGTTAACAAGACTTATTCGAGTGATAATATTTGAACGATTATGAATTTTGATTAAGGAAACATACCCTAGATTGTTGGATCCCATTTTCAGAACCCAACCCTTGTTCTGATACCATACATATTGGATCCCGTTTCTAGAACTCAACCCTTGCTATGATACCACAAATTGTTGGACTTCATTTTTGGAGCCCAACATTCGAAGTTATAAACCTTGAGCTTATAAACCTATAGGGTTATTCTAAAGAACCCTCTTTGGCCGTCATCTCACAAGGGTAGTGAGCCCATATTAGTCAATCACCAAAATCATAATTTGACTTCTTCATAAAAATTGGGGCTCTAAGTCTCTAGTTTAATTTGAAGCAAGAACTATCTCAATTGGTACTCTACAGAAGAAGTTATGCTTGAAAAGCCAAAGTATGTTTGTACCTCAATCATGGTCTCCCAATTGACCCCTCACTTTCTCTAATGCAAATTTTTCCAATCAACTCCAAAAGATGACAATTTTTATGAAGAGATAGATACATATGTCAGAAAGCTATCAATTCAAGAATCACTTCATTTGGAGGTTTGATGAGGAAGTTATGGCCAAAAGAAACCAATATGTTTATGTCCTTAATCATTATGCACCTCTCTTGGCTCAATTGCCATAACTTTTTGTACAAATGTCATATTGAGTTCGTTCTTAGACCATTTGAAAGTAGACTTCTAGATCTACAATGTTCATAAGACAACAAAGTGATATTCTACCTCTAAGAGGGTCAAAAATTGAAATTTATTGTAGCTATCCTGTGAATGTCCGTTTACATTGTCGGTGCTAGAAGTCATTTTTGGCCGAAAAGGTCCGTTTAACAGACATTCATGTCCATTAAACAGACATTAGTGAGGCTGGGGGTCATTTTCTGATCCGAGAAGGTCTGTTTAACGAAGGTTTCCCAAACCCCTCCAAAGCTCCTCCAATGCTTCTAACATCTAAACTAACATCATATTCACTCATAATCTTTCCAAATTCAACTCTTATAGTGCAAACTCACTTCATATCAATTCAAACACCAAATTTATCAGATAAAACTCTCAATTTTCATCCCATTTGATTAATCAAAACCACAATTAAACATCATTCTCTATAGATGTCCTATACACACATCCTATACGGCATCACAACTTGTAATGAACAAAACTTTCCACTCCGATATCTAAAAATTACAAACTTTGTATCGTTGGAAAGCTAGAAAAATCATCTTCAACTTTCATGAAGACAACTTGGTCAAATTCATCCTAAATTATACCAAAATTTCTCTTGAAGTTAGCACACACATTTTACCCTCATGCAAAACTTGAGAATTATTCCAACTTCACTTCCTCTATTGCAATATCATTCATAACGATTTCAACTACTAATTGGAATTTGTCAAACTCTCAATCACAATTCATTTAACTCTTTGTATTCAACAATATCTCATCATTTGTCACATTCCTATCTTTCTTTTCCATGGCGACCCACTTACATGTATAACAATAGTTCAAGTTCAAGATTCATCAAGTCAAAAGGACGGCTTCTTCAATTATAAATAATTTCAACTCACATCATCCATACACAAATAATATTCCATTAACATCATAAAATAAAAGTTTTACAAACTTTAATGACATTTCGAGCCACAATACATTAATATTTCAAAATCCTCAAATTACATAAGACACTTGAATAATCATTACTCAAAATAGAATTACAGTTTTGTTTTACATAAATTACTCCAAAACAAAACAAAACATGCAAATTCGAATTTATGCCTTGATTTATTTTCACTTTATCACTTGCTCATCACCTGAATAGGGGAAATAGAGTGGGGATGAGCTTGAAAGCTTGTGGATAACATACTTATAACTAAGAAATAAGGAAAACCATTGAAATTATCCATTTGTCATCCATTGAAATTATTCATTTGTCATAGAAATTCTTATTGAATTAAAAAAAACATAGTTCTCAACCAATTCACAATAATACAAATCATGTATGCATCAACTTGACAATTCACAGATGCAATGCA
>JANITW010000004.1:11924892-11938787 GCA_027564335.1 Erythroxylum williamsii | reverse complement strand
CCCCCAAATTATGATCTACCCAGCTAGCCACGTCCTGGTCGAAAAAACCCGTGTTCACCACCTCACTGGGAAATGTCCACCAAAACCTTTGCACACGCAGACAGTCGCGAATGACATGGAGGGTAGACTCGTCTTGCCCACAGAAATGACAGCGGGCATCTGAGGTGAGATGGCAAATCACGCGCTACTGATTAGTCAGAAGCTTGTCTTTAACCAGCAGCCACAGTTCGGCTATGTCCTCACCAGACCGCTACAGTTCGGCTATGTCCAGACAGACCGCGGAGAGTAAGTACAGCTGTAACTCGGCCCACCGCCAGTGACCATTGGTGTCCAGAAATCGGCTACTGTAGCATGTAGTAGGCTATCTGGGATTGGGGTTGTCGCTAATAAAATTAGCGGACCCCAATCCTTGGCCCACTTATCCAACCATAATCGGATGTGTTGACCATTGCCCAATTTTCAGGTAACACCTTGGCGGACATACAGCCAAATGGTAAAAAGGCCCCTCCATATAACCAAGGCCCCTCGCTGAGTGATTGTGTCAGAAAGGGGGTGGGGGTCGAGACGATACTTAGCTCAGAGGATTTTGACCCAAAGGGCCGTACGGTTATGAAGCAAAGCCCAGTCGAGTTTCATCAACAAGGCATCATTTAAGGACCGAATACGTTTGAGTCCCAAGCCCCTGGCTTTTTTAGGCAGGCAAACAATGTCCCAGTTGACCAGGTGCGTTTTCTGATGCTCCCCCGTGACGCCCCAGATGAAGTCCCGTCAGTGACGGTCCAGCTCATCACACAAATGTCTCGAAAGATGCACCGTCTGTATCGTGTAGATAGGGAGTGAGGATAGGACAGACTGGGTAAGCGTAACCCGGCCTGTCAGAGACAACGCTTTAGCTCGTCAGCCCACGAGCCTCTGGAGAGCTTGATCGATGATGTACTGATATGTGCGTCGGTTAGTATGCTCATGAATCAACGGAATGCCCAAGTACTTACCCAGATTACTAGTACACTGGATGTGCAACGACTGACTAATCCAGCGAGCCTGCACAGGACTAACATTTTTAGAGAAAAAAATACACGTTTTGGTCGTGTTCACTTTCTGTCCAGAAGGCGATGACTGGCGCTTGAGCATAGTCGGCTTCCGCAAACAGAATCAGGTCGTCAGCGAAGAACAGGTGGGAGATGGGTGGTCCATGAGGACTCAGTTGGATTGGTTTCCAACGGCCCTGCCGAACGGCTTGAGAAATGAGATGACCCAGGTGTTCCATGCACAAAACAAACAAATAGGGTGAGAGTGGGTCTCTTTGGTGAATTCCTCGAGAGGGGTGGAAGACATCTGTCAAGGATCCTTGCCAGTCCACTTGCATAGACACTGTCATGACACAATGCATAATGACCTAAAGAAGGGTAGGAGAAAGACCGATGTCCAATAAGGTCTGGTGGATGAAGTCCCAACGAAGCGGATCATACGCTTTCTCCATATCGACCTTGATTGCGATAAAGCCGGTGTGCCCGGACTTCTTGTGCATCGAATGGATAATCTCCTGGATGATAATAATGTTCTCAGTAATCTGCCAGCCAGGTATAAAACTGCATTGATTGGCGGCAACCAAGTAGTTCATGTGGCTTTTCAACCGATTAACAATAACTTTGGATATGATCTTGTAGAGCACCGTGCAAAAACTGATCAGACGAAACTGGGTAAGAGTTTGTGGAGAAGGGATTTTGGGGATTAAGACCAAAATAGTATGGTTGAGATCCCTATCCCAGCGGTCCAAGCGGAACACTTGCTGAACATAGTCCACAACAGATGGGCCAATGAGGTGCCATTGCTTCTGAAAGAAAAGCGTGTTGAAGCCATCAATCCCGAGAGCCTTGTTAGGGTTCATCTCAAAGACAACCGTCCTTATTTCCAGAGTGTGGAGGGGTTGGGATAGCATGTGGAGACGATCCCCTGAAAGCAACGGGAAGGCCCTAAGGCTATGTAACTAATTGCTTCTTCTTTTTGTCCCTTCTTGCCTCCTCACATACGTTTCTGCTTCCTTCTCACAACATAACTATACTCGATCTATCTATAATTAAAGATACCTAACCAAGAATTCCTATTTAGTCTAAAAATGTAAAAAACTACAAAGCTGAAGACTTGCTAACTTACAAATGCTAGTTATCAACAGGAGAACCTTGACATACCAAATAACGACCAAAATGAGACTAAAGAAAATCAAAGGTCAACTAATCAATAGTATGCAGACACTCAAAGTTTGGTTGTTTTTATCACAACATCATCCAAATAAATAAATAAAAGATAAAATTTTTGAACAACTAAAAGATAAAATATAAGACAAATTCAAACACTACAAGAAAAAGGTCATTTAGTGACGAAAATTACCAACGAAAAATGTTTGCATTCCGTCGGTAATATAAAATAGCAACAGAAATTATCGATGGACAACGACATCGTAAAAACGATCTTAGGTAAATTTACCGACGGAATAAATATATTCTGTTGGTAAATTTACCTTCGGATCAAAATATTTCGTTGGTAAATATCGATCATTTTATCGACAGAATTTTATTTTCCGCCGGTAAATAAAATTAATTTTTTTAGAAGTCCCCATCTTCGTTGACGACGTGTTCTTCAAGACTCTTCCTTTTATCTTTTGTAGAACTAGCCACAAATTTCTCAATCTCTTTGAGCATACAACCAACCATCTTTTCAACAACATCTCTCTCTCGAAACCTCTACAAGAGACCACAACCTCCCTCTAATCTCTCCACTGTTTGTTTAATGCTTCTATAGCTCCGATTCCTCTGAAACGCATCACCGAATCAAAACAAGAAAGAAAGAGGAAAGTTAAAATCACAAAACCTCTCAATAAAAATCCCTAAATGCAATAGTTAACCGATTATAGGAGAGCACAGAGAGCATGAAGAAGACAAAAATACCTTGACCATGCGGCAGCTCCAATGACTCAGAGGTAGACCTGAAGGAGGAAGAAGGAGGAAATAGCAAGTGGGACACGATGACAATGGTCAGAGAAGACAACGCCGACGAGCGCAAAAGGAGTCCACAACAGAGAAACCGTAGAGAAGAAAACTAAAGAAGAGACGCAGGAAGAAGGAAGAAGAAGATACAGGTGGGGGGAGATGTCGGGTGAGTTTAAATTTAAAAAGAATTTACCGACAAAATTTACTGACAAAAATTTCTGTAGGTAAACTCTCCGTTGGTAAACTCAAAAATAAAAAAATTTTCTGCCAATATTTCCCGCCTTTTTACAAACGGAAATCTTATACAGTCGTTAAAGTCCATCGTAAAATTTAACGGGATGATTTCTTTTTATATTTAACGACGAATATTAGTACCATTGCTAAACGAAAATTTATTTATGCCTTTTTACAGAGGGATATCCTATTCCTTCGCTAAAGTCCATTGCAAAATTTGCTGGGATGATTTCCCTCCATATTTAGCGACTGATATTAGTACCATCGTTAAACAAAAATTTTCTCGACAACTTTACCAACGGAAATAGATTTTTCATCGGTAATTTGCAACGGTATATTTTCCATCGCTAATTCTTTTTTTTTTTCTTGTAATGAAAACAGAGAAAGACAGACAAATGAAGAATGTGAGACACAGTACTCAAAAAAGACTTTGCTTTAGCTCAACACAAGCAATAAAACATCTACAAAATATCTAATATAAATGACAGTCATATAAACCTAATGCATATAGGATTACAACATACAAACATAATTCCATTCAGTTTAACAAAGAAGATAAAGTTGCAAATTATAATTTAGTGAAAGAAGCATGGAAGCACAACTAGAGGGAGTGATATAAGTGCACAAGTAAGTTTTAATTGTTCTTAGCATAACATAGATTGCATGAACTATCAATATATCACTAAAATTTTAGTAATTCTTCAACTATGAAATATTGCAAGCCTTAGGTTGGGATCTAATCACATTGAGATCTAATCATAGGATGCTTTTGCTGGGTTTTTTATGAAAAAATGTGATAAAAGGAGGGGTGGAAGGATAAAGCCTATCAAAGAGGATTACCTATCTTAGAGTTCAAAAGAAAAACGACAAAGTTGCAGATTTCAAAGTGATAACTTTTTTATTTTTCTTCTTTTATTATGTTTAGCTATTTAAATAATAAGACTAGACTACTATTTTAGGTAATACATAATAATAGGAATTTTAATCAAACTTGGCTAGGAAATAAAAGACAATTCTAATATAATTATATAATATCTTGAAGAATAATTAGATGATATTATCTTCATTGATGCTTTAATTTAAGAGATCTTGATTGCAATCAAGATTCTAGTAATCCTTGTTTTGATTCTATTTTGTCTTATCATCCTTCTTTTTTTATTTTTTTGAACTTAATTGCTAGACATCACTGTCCTAGCTTTAACAACAGGAAATCATGTATGTGGTTGAGGGGAGGGAGCTCCAGCTAATAGGTGAGTTGCCCGATAAGATGCAAAATTCTATAGGGGTCATAAAAACATTGTGTTAATTTATGATAACGATGATCTACCGGAGAGAGTTATTTGTATAGGTTCAACCTTAACAAAATCCATCACTAGGATTGAAGGACATCTCCTTATGAACCGAATCATACTGCCTCTTCAACTGAGCTTGGGGTCTAGTGAATTTGATTATAAACCTCAATCAAAATCTGGTTATGCTGTTATAAGGTGTCCTCTACTACCGTCAACTTCATTGTACCTTTAGTGTAAGAGATAAGGTGTGGATGCTCCCTCCCATAAATCACCTGAGATAGAGTTGCATGCAAGATAGTATTATAAGTTGTATAATAATATTATTCAACTTGTAGAACCCAACAAAACCACTCTTTTGGGTGACTTCCTATAATCAACGTAAGTACAATTAATAGGGCGATTAATCATCTCAGTTTGCCCATTTGATTATAGATGATAGGTGATGGAGATATTCAGTTTGGACCCATTAAACTAAAACAATTCAAACCAAAATTTAATTATGAATACAAGATCATGACCACTGATAATGAACTTAGGGAGAACATGAAAATGAAAAATATGTTCAAAGTACGTGTGAGACATACTTGCTGCAATGTAAAAGTGAGCTATATAGATAAAATATGCATACTTTAAAAGTAGTCTACCGGCACAAATAAAGTCGATTTTCCTTTGGACTTAGATAACTATTGAAAGAGTATATTAAAATATCTCCCCAAATTTGAGTAAGAAATTGCCAAGGTTGGAGAAGGCTTGTGAATTGTAAATTCTCTACCTTGTTTAGTTAATAAATTTTAATGAAGTCCTTGAATGCTAATATGTGTTGGATCTAGTCACGGGATAACTTATAAAGAAATTAGTCCTTCCTCTTGTTAAGCATTATGTTGTTTAGAAAACTCGTTCTTGACAAGCTTTCTATTAATTATTTTTATGAAAAATTAAGACTGCTTTCTTATTCATCGTAATGCCCTTTAAATAGGCTTGTTACATTAAGTTTTTATGAGGTAAAATAAAATAGATATCTAGTAACTTTTTTATCTTACTAAAAACAAACTTACAAAATAATAAACTTCCTACATAAGATGACTAATACGTAAAAAAGATAACTTTGCAACTACTTCCAAATTAAAATGAATGCATCTTTCATATCATTACTCTTCCTTAGAAAAAGAGCTTGTCCTTAAGCTCGTACTCAAGGTAACTTGGAATATCCTAGCCCTCCTTCATTATTCTCCTCCATCCTTTTCTTTGGTTCCATCAATTCTACCTGAAACAACTTAAATTAAAGACCTCGCTAAAATGGTTCATCATAATTGAAGGAAAGCCCCATTGCTTTCGTTCCTCCATATTTGCCTTGGTTTAACTTCTTAAAGAAGGCATATTTATGCTCTCGATATTGAATGTTACCTCAAAATTTTCTTTTATCTACGCCGTTTTGAGATGGTATCATCATCATCATCATCACACTTAGTTGAATCTCGCACCAATACGGAGTCTGGGAAGGTTTAATAGTATACAACCTTACCCTACAGAGTAGAGAGGTTATTTCTGGTAGACCCACATATAAATGTGACATGAGAATTTAAAAAGAAATAAAGTAGCTTGGTACATAAAATAGATAAATAATTAAAATAAAGTAATAATAAATATGTAAAATAGAATAATAAAAAACTAAAACTAAAAATATTAATAAATAAAATAAAATGCTAACAACTTATCAATAATTTGTCTTTCTCTCAATTAACATACATTATGTTTGAATTTGGAAATTTGATATGCATGTTATTGCGACTAATTAGTGAGATGAATATGTCTCGAATGATATGCATGTTATTGCGACTAATTAGTGAGATGAATATGTCTCAAATGATATATATATATATGAACTCAATTAAAACCAATAATGAAAAAAATAATGACATTAAGGAGTGACTTTCCTTTTGGCCCAATATGGAATAACTTGAATAAGCTATTATGAGACTATATCATTAAATTTAAGTGAAATTTAATTAAATTTGCCCTTAGCAACAAAAATAGGAATGTAATAAGGTTGATATGCTAATTAGGGAGTTTGCTCTTAGCAACATAAATAGGAATGTAATAAGGTTGACATACTAATTATGGAGTTAGCAGTACTGTTTCATGATATGTATTACCAAACTGTATGGCTCTGAGAGCTTGGTTTCGGTGAAAATTATTTGATTTTTGTTATGGACTGTATGGCTTCGAGAGCTTGATCCCGATATGCATTAAAAAAAGAGGACTGTATGGTTTTGAGAACTCGGTCTCATATTTTTAAAATCTTGCTTATCTAGGTTAGCGATGCAATTATAATGGATTTTACTTGGGACAATTATAGAAAAATATACAATTGCTTCACTAATGATGAAAGACTGCAATTGGAAGTAGTAATTGGTTGTAAAATTAAATTGTACAATTTATTGATCATTATGTAATTAGATATGAATGAATATAATAGATACATGCTTGTATTTTATAAGGTAATTTTAATGCCTAGTTTTGTTTAGAATAAAAAGATATTTGTATTTGAAAAAATATTATTAGTTATGGTTGAATGAATTGAATTGGATGAGAAATGCAAATGCTTGAACATCACTAAGCCTATAGCTTAGTGCATGGTTTTCTTTTCGCGCACAGGTTGTGAAAAAAATTAGAAAAAAATTGTGGTGGATCTACTACAAAGACTAGAGTCACATAAAGGATTGTGGAAGATTTTGTACATAGTTATATTTTATATAAGTTATGACATGCACACATAAAAAAATGAAGGGTCTTATAGAATTATATTGTGAATTATATGTGAAAGTTATGTATGAAAATTGGTTTAGATGAGTTAAAATGTATTGGAATATAGGTAAATTATTTTTTCAAGGAGCTTAACATAGAGATGGATAGTTGAGTAAAATGAATGAGAAGCGTATTGAAATTTCTTGCAGGTAGTTTTAAGTAAATATAGAGGAAACTCTGTCAAAATTTTTATAAGGTGAATAGTATTTGCTAGAATAATGAAGTTTTAATTGAAAAATTTTGTAATTCAAAATTTTAGATATTTAAAGATATGGTAACACTCGGTATTCCAATTCTAGTATCGGGTATGAGGTATTACATTCTAAGTATAATCTTCTCTAATATTTTCATTGAAGCTTCAGGGTGTCTCCTGTTAACATGTTCGAACAATCTAAACCATGTCTTTTTTTTTAATTTTTCATTAATATTATTTACCTTCAATTTGTCTTACCATTATATTTCTGACTTTATCTTTTCTAATAAGGTTGCACATATAACAAAGCATCATCATCTTCTCCACCATTAGCTTATGACTATGCACCTGTTTGATGAGCTACCCCTTCACCCCATATAACATGGTTGGCCTGATTACTAAAAGATAAAATTTACCTTTGAGTTGGAGTGGTATCTTTTTGGCATATAAAACTCCTAATCCATTTTATTACAAAAAGTAATAAAACGGGAGAATATTTCAAAATGCTTTTTCGTTATATACAACCAAGCCATATGATAAAAATCATCAACAAATGTAACAAAGCATTGAAACCCAGCTTTAGACACCACTAAATATGGACCTAAACATCAGGTGTATTAATTCAAAATAAAAATAGATCATTTTATTAACTTGGGGGAGAGAAGACACACAATGCTACTTGGCAAATTGACAAGACTCACATTCTAAGCTTGTGACATTGTGAAATTGATGATATAACTTCTTCAATAAAGGTAAAGAGGGATGTCCTTATCAATAATGAGCTTCAAAGTGATACGTTTTAAGAAGAATGAGATGAGGTAGAATAATAACAATAAGTAGGCAGATCAAGGAAGAAGAAGAGAATGAACATAAGGAAGATAAGGAGAAAATTACGGGGAAGAGTTTTTTATTAAATCATTATAGAGCTCTTGATAATCTAAGCATATTCCTCACAAATATCTAACAAGACCATTAATAATCCATTACAACAACTTCCATGCTGGCATAACAGAAGTCGAATTGTGTTCTAACCATTTCCCAAAATCATCTTGTTGCCAACTTCAATTCTAATAGAATAACCAACTTTCCTATTTGGCTTAGCTCTTATTCCTTTCCAAATCATATCACTATACTTACTGTATCATTACCCTTTGCTAATTTTTGCTTGTCTTCAAGGAAAAAATGCACCTGGCTCTATCCTCGTCAACAAATTCCCAAGTGGTATTGATAAGGTCATGATCTTGCCAATGAATCATTAGCTGAGTGGCGAGATTATTGTCATGCTTGACTTATTGCTCGCTTGAGAACATCTTGAGGCTGCAATTCTTTTTATGGTGGAAAGGGAGGAAGCTATTTGAGGAAGCCCACTTAATTAAGGAAACATGAAACACAATGTGAATTTAGGCATCATCAAGTAGTTGTAACTTATAGGTAGCCTTCTTTATCTTATCCATTATAAGGAAAAGACCATAGCATTTCTTCTGCAATTTGTCATAGATGGATTCAGATTCGAGGACGAATCTTCATAACGAGGAAGGGACTGATGTGAGCAGGATCATGGACCATCGAGTAGGACCAGGCAAAGAGCTAGCCATGCCAGAAGGGCCCATGACCAAAGCTAGGGCCAAGAGACTTAAAGAGGCTCTTTATACACATGTGGGCTTTTATCTTGAGAGGATGGCGAGCTCCAAGCCTATTGGAGGAGAGATTAATGAAATTGAGCCCAAACTAATCCATTTAACTCAAATATATGGACTGGATACAACTGGAGCTTGAAGGTAAGAAGATTTGGGCTACTTTAATGCTTCATCACTTAAGTCTAAGAGCATATGGATCCAGTAGTAGCACAACACATCAGATCTATTTATTTAGTTTTTTGGACTTTGTTTTATTTTGAGCTTCCATATATTTTAGCCCAATCTTTTATTATTTAACCTAGGTATAAATATGTGTCTTTAGGTCAAATTTTTGTAGCTTTAGATCAGAATTGCTGGAGAGTCGTCGACTTTAATAGAGAGAAACATTATTCTCTTGTTCTTGTTATCTTTCGAATCATCTTTCACTTATCAATTGCTTTCCCAATTGTGGCGTGTCGATTGTTCGTTTATCTGGATTTATTGTTTGGAACATGTTTCCAAGAGGTGTCATAAAAATCAAACCTTGCATATCCTTATTTTTCTTGTTTGTTTAATTTGAAATTTTCATCATTCTTAATTCCTCAAGGTCGAAAACACAACAAAAGAAAACACCCATTGAAAACATCATCAAATCGATGTCAATCCTTCCGCTGTGCACGTTATTTGGTATCAGAGCCTTGGTTTGGAGGAGAATTCTTATTCAATTCCATCAAAATTCAAGAAACCGCGTCCCATCACCATTTAATTATCATCCAAAATCTTAAAAAACAAAAAAATAAAAAAAAATTTGAAAAAAAATAAAAAAAACTTTGAAAAAGTTTGAAGGAAAAAAATCTGAAAAAAGTCAAAAAAGTCTAAAAAATCTGGAAACATGTGGAAAAAAAATTCAATTTTTTTTCAAAATTTTTCAGATTTGCTAGCTTGTTATTGGTTATTAGTTTGGGTTGCTTGTTACTTATTATTTGAGCTACATTTGAGAACATTGATTTGTTGAATCTATGTTTCTAATTGTAACTTGGATTTTAGAGAACATTGAGTAATAAAAGGCAAGAGTGTGTGAGCTTATTTGAGGGAGCCATTGCCGTGACTTAAACACGAGGGGAGTGACAAATTCTTGAGTGAGACATGTGAGGGAGTGTGTAAGGTTGTTTATCACTAACTTTATTTTTGCAGGTATATCATTTTATTTACAATGTCACAGGGAGATAGTAATGATGACAACCAAGGGGGAGATGCAAATATCGCTTTCACTTTAAGAGCCATGCTACAACAATTTGAGAGGTTCAATCTAGCCTTAAATGAGGCTAGGGGACAAATAGATGAACTCAAGCAAGGAAGACACGAGGAACTTCAGGGCAGGCTTGCAGATGTACGTCAGTGGCAACCACCATCTCGTAGACAACCACTACGGTATGAGCCTGAAGAGGAGGAGTTTGATGAGGATGAGGAGGACTATGAAGAGCGCATGCCCAGGAGAGCTCGGAGAGGAGAACCCCTTAACAGGCGAGATGGAGACCTCAAATCCATGAAGATGCAGATCTTAGCATTGAAGGGGAGGAATGATGCTGAGGCATACTTGGAGTGGGAAAGGAAGGTTGATTGGATCTTCGAGTGCCATAACTTCTCAGAGGAGAAGAAGGTAAAACTTGCTGTTGTTGAATTTACAGATTATGTACTAATATGGTGGGATCGGCTTGTGACCTCTAGGAGGAGGAATGGAGAGAGACCCATCAATACTTGGGCAGTAATGAAGGCATGCATGAGGAAGAGATTTGTGCCTTCTTAACATTGGAGGGAGATGCATCAAAAGCTCTAAAGACTCACACAAGGGTCTAAGTCAATAGAGAACTACCACAAGGAGATGGAGATTGCTATGATCCGTGCTAATATTGTGGAAGACCCCGAGGCCACTATGGTAAGGTTCTTGAGTGGACTGAATAGGGAAATAACCAATGTGGTGGAGTTACAGCATTACTTGGAGATTAAGGACATGGTGAACATGGCCACAAAGGTAGAGAGACAACTTAAAGCTAGAGTGATAGCAAGGAGTGGAGCAAGTTCTAGTTATTCATGGAATTCAAAATGGCCCACGAAGGAGGAGAAGTACAAGGATAAAGGGGTGGACTTCAAGGAAACACCTAAGAAACCAATTGGGAGATTTAAGCAAACAGGTGCTTTTAACACCCAAGCTGCTTCTAGTAAATATTCATCTATAAAATGCTTTAAATGTTTGGGTACTGGCTATATTGCTTCTCAATGCCCTAATAGAAAAGTGATGTATATGAGGGATAATAGGGTTATTGATTATGAGGATAGTGATGTAGATGATCTGCCATGTGATAGTGTTTGTAATGATGATGATGAATGTGTGGAAAAGAGCTGTCACAGGAGAAGTACTTGTAGTTAGGAGACTGTTAAGTGTTAGAGTTAGAGACGAGATTCTGGATCAGAGGGAAAACTTATTCCATTTAAGGTGTTTGGTGGGTGGAAAGGTGTGTAACTTGATCATAGATGGAGGTAGTTATACTAATGAGGCTAGTCGAACTATGGTGGAGAAATTGGGCTTGACATGTAGGAAACATCTGGAGTCATATAATTTACACTGGTTTAATGATAGTGCAGATATGAAGGTGACTAGAATGGTACTGGTGTCATTTTCTATAGAGAGGTATGAGGATGCGGTGTTGTGTGATGTGATACCTATGGAGGCAGGATTTTTGCTATTAGGAAGGCCTTGGCAGTTTGATAGGCGAGCATCACATGAGGGGTATACAAACAAGTACTCATTCAAGTTTAAGGGCAAGAACTTCACTTTCTCACCTTTATTACCTCATGAGATCTACCTAGGCGAGGTTAAAGCTTTGAAAGAGAGGAGGGTTTGGGTAATGAGATAAAGAAAAATGATGAGAGAAAGGAGCCCAAAAGAAAAGAGAGATTGGCCCAATGGGCAGTGATTGCACAGGTGAGGAAAAGAAAGTGAGATGTGTAGGAGAGAAAAGTTAAGGGATAGAAGAGAAGAGTGAAAAGAAAGAGAAAAGAGTGAGTTTGTATGCTAGAGGAAAAGAAATGAGGCAACTGGAGAGAAGAAAGCATTTGTGATAATTAGGTATAGAGAGTGTTTAGTTTCTGATACTAACCCTCTTGATTCTTTGCTTAGTGTATTTTCATCTCTTTTGTACGAATATTTATATGTCTTTTCTGAGGAGATGCCTAAGGGACTGCCACCCTTAAGTGACATATAGCACCAGATAGACTTTATGCCTGGAGCTCAAATTCCTAATCGCCCAGCTTATAGGAGCAATCCTAAGGAGATAAAGGAGCTTCAAAAGTAAGTGGATGAGCTACTGGAGAAAGGACATGTGAGGGAGAGCTTGAGTCCTTGTGCTGTACCTGTATTACTGGTGCCAAAGAAAGATGGAACCTGGAGGATGTGTGTGGACTGTAGAGCTGTGAATAAAATCACTTTAAAGTATCACCATCCTATTCCTAGGTTAGATGATATACTTGATGAATTGCATGGTGCATGTATCTTTACAAAGATTGATTTGAAAAGTGGATACCATTAGATTAGAATGAAACCAAGAGATGAATGGAAACCTACTTTTAAAACTAAATATGGGTTGTATGAGTGGTTAGTCATGCCATTTGGTTTAACTAATGCACCCAACACTTTTATGAAGTTGATGAATCATGTCTTGCATACATTTCTTGGTAAATTTGTGGTTGTTTACTTTGATGACATCTTGATATATAACACTAATCTTGATGAGCATGTCATGCATGTGAGGTGTGTCTTGGATGTATTGAGATAGGAGAAACTGTATGCGAACCTTAATAAGTGTACATTTTGCATTGATAAACTTGCATTCTTAGAGTTTGTAGTCAGTGCTCAGGGAATAGAGGTTGATAGTGAGAAGGTGAAGGCTATTCGAGAGTGGCCAACGCCTAAGAGTGTTAGTGAGGTGAGGAGTTTTCTTGGACTTGCCAGTGTTTACAAGATTCTACTATTATTGCTCCGTTGACTAAAATAGTCAAGAAGGATAAAGGGTTTACATGGGCAAGGAACAGAAACATGCATTTTTAGAGTTAAAGGATAAGTTGTGTTCTACTCCTATTTTTTGTTTACCTGATTTTGAGAAAGCTTTTGTGGTTGAGTGTGATGCTTCTAGGATTGGCATTGGTGCTGTGCTTTTGCAGGAAAACAAACCAGTTGCATATTTCAATGAAAAGCTTAGTGGTGCACAACTCAATTGTCCGACTTATGACAAGGAACTGTATGCTGTGGTGAGAGCACTGGAGGTGTGGCGACATTACCTTCAACCTAGAGAGTTTGTCATTCAGACAGATCATGAGTCCTTAAAACACTTGAAAGGACAAGGCAAGTTGAGCGAGAGACATGCCACTTGGGTGGAGTTTCTGGAGACCTTTCCATATGTGCTTCGCTACAAGCAAGGGAAGGAGAAAGTGGTAGCTAATGCATTATCTAGGAGGTACACTTTACTTTCTGCTCTTAGTTTTAAACTTTTGGGTTTTGAGTATCTTAAGGATTTGTATGCTTCGGATGTTGACTTTGCTACTATTTATTCTGCTTCTGAGCATGCTGCATTCCATAAATTTTATAGGTATGAGAGTTATTTGTTTCGAGATAGTCAATTGTGTGTGCCTAATTATTCTATGCGTGCTTTATTTGTGCATGAGGCCCATAGTGGTGGATTAATGGGTCATTTTGGGGTTGCTAAGACTTTGG
>JANITW010000004.1:11850839-11864395 GCA_027564335.1 Erythroxylum williamsii | reverse complement strand
CCTTCTCCCTTTTTCTCATAGATTAAGTCACTATGGGTTTAGGACCCATAGTGCTGTCCGGATCTGTGGTGCTATCAGTAGGAAAATCTAATTTCGTGTACCTAGGTACGGTGCCCATTGTCCCACCGTCGATATTTCTTTGATTCCCAGCAGTTGCAATAGTGCACACATGGTGTTGTGCGGACTGATTGTTGCTGGAAGATGCATCTGTTTGTTGGGGACGTGAAAATCATGCGGATAGCAGCTCCTTTACTTGCTGTGAGAGTGCTCTGATTTGTTCCATTGTGGCTGACTGTGTTGTCTCAATTGCTTGCAGCCGATTCTCTACCTCATCTCCCATCGTCATATGCTTTGATACCAAAATATGACGAAACTACTTGTTGTAAGATCGAGTGACCTGTCGGTCTGGGTTGAACACTTGAAAATCAAGTTCGGGAATCTGATTTTTTCCCTTGCCCCGCTTCTTAGACTTTCCTATGTTGTTGGTAGACTCGTTGAAGGGAGCCTTAGACCTTAGACTCTTCGAAGGGAGCCTTAAACCTTGAATTCATTTGAGAGAGGGATTCAATATCGTGAATATGTGACAAAAAAGGCTTCCTTTTTATTTCAACTTGGTCCCCTTAAGTAGGACTCAGCATTACATGAAATAGAGTTCTATTCTAACAATGAAACCTTATCAAGAACTACCAAAAAGAGATACAAGATAATTGCTATCCTAAGTTAAAAGATAATACTAGACAAATAATACTAGACAAATGCTATCGTTAATCCGTAGATGAGATAAGATTATTATTCCTTGAATAAGTCTGACCTATGAAGGGGTCTGTAACACATGCAAACCCATGCACCATATATATATATATATATATACGGATTGTGTCTTGTAGATGAATATGTGACATGATTACTGTGTTAAAATTTGGAATTGCATGGTCATCTTTCCATCACTTCAAAAGTTGGCTCTATGAATCTATTATTATGTCATGATATCTTGGGATGATAGCTCTTGCTCATTTATTGAGTACTGCTCGAGATGGATCTTTCTTCTTTACCACTGCTCGAAATAAAGAATATTAATTTTACACTTGTAAGGACATCAAAAGCCATAGGCTTGACGATAGGGGGAAAAAGATAGATGTTAGAAGCAGAGGAAGCAAGTAAAATTTATAGGTTCAATCCTTTTCACCTACTGCTCTCCGCAGTTAGACTGTTACAGGTTCTTGGCATCTTACAGAAAAAGAATCACTCAAAAAATTGATGGCCTGCTTTGCAATGAGTTAAGGGTTTCATGTCCCTTTTCCTAATCTTGTCTGTGATTACATACTTTATTGCCCCCTGAACTTAATTGTACTGTGCAGCTTTTCGGCTTTTGTAATTGTTCGTTCGATATAATTTTGGTCAGTGAGTTCTACCATTCTTAATCTTTGCAATGCTAGATGCTTCATTCTGTGAATAAGAGGATTAAATTGTGATTTTTTTCATTCAAATATGAGCTGCGTGTCTTCATAATCTATGCTATCTGCTTCAATCTGTGACACAGAGCTCTGAATTGTAACTTTTACCTCTGCATGCGCTGCATGTGTCTTCATAATTATTGCGATGCTACATGCTTTAATAAGAGCTCCAAAAGAGGACTGACTGTTCTAGTATAAGCTGCATATGTCTGGTTAACCTGAAACTGGAGCTTTCTTTTCTGCGCTAACACTGCTTCTATTCACAGTCCAGCCATAATAGTTGACTGTCTATGTAATTTCCTTAGTCTATATCTTGACTGTTCAATTACTAGCTAATAGTTATTGTTTATTCAATTAGCTTGCTTGTGATTGTTTAGTCTTAATGACTCCCAAGATGCTACATCATCTGCACGTTTCAACAGATAAGTTTTGGAATTATAATCCAGATGTTTTTTGTGTAGAGGGGCCTTATCTTAGCCTGGTGTTAACACCGCAAAAGACCACATTGATTTCATGTTTTGGACCTTTCTTATAGGTATTTGCTCGAGGCACCAAGGAACTACATCGACAAAGGTGTCTGTAGAACCAGCAATTTCAGGGGAAGAAGGCTTGATATCAATCCACTTGTTCAATGCTTCAGTTACATGAAGGTAGTTCCGGCTTCCTTGGGTGATTATTACATAATTTTCATTTTTCATCTTTGTACCAATACTTGAGAGAGGGACAATAATTGTATGCAGCCTTCTCTTTGCATTTTTATTAATTGGATGTTTCCGTTATTCGAACCTGTGATCTTTCAGTCACAAAGGAGTAACTAGTAGCTCGCCCCCAAATTCTACTTTTCTTTCCTGTTCATAAAATGTTCCATTTTCCATGTGATCACAGCTTGGCAGAGGACGGCATTCTCTTCTGATATGAAGTGAAGCTGCAAAATTTTCTCCTCTTGTTGGAGTGTTACTGACTCAGCATCCGACTGTTCTGTGTATATTTTTAAGGAGACCCCTTACTTTGATGAGATACTTCAACAAACCCTTTTGTACAAAGTTATTAAATCATATGGTCCAACAATTTTACTATCTCTGTTTGATTAATTTGGTTGGCCACCGTTCTTCCCTGGGATTTCAATACTTAGGAGAGACTATATCAACTGTTTGTTCTCAACGTAAACCCCACTCATTGCTTTCTTTAACTTCTTGTCTTCCAGATTGATTTAATTGTTATAACGTTTAATGATTATATTTATACCCTGCTAAAAGAATAAATTTGTAAAGGCATTTTAAAGTAAGACATGCTAAAATCTTACACTCTAGCCATTTACAACGGTAGTCCCTAGTCCCCACCCTTTCTTATGTATACATCAACGAGGACTAATAACAATGCATATATATGAATGTCATAGGCCTTCAAGAATGCTGAGGTGCTGGTCGGTTGGTGGCCTAGTTGGTCTTTTGCATTAGTCCCTTACTTCCTTTCGTGTCTTCTGGTTTTTGAAGTATAGTTCTTTAATGGAAAGTGACGATAAATAAACAGAATGAGTTTTCGAAGGATCCCAATCCATTTCACGAACCTGCAAAGGTGGACATGAGTTCGTGTTTTAAAGTCTTTATCATTCTTTGTTTCTGCATGCAATTGACTTTTTTTTCTTCTTTATTTGAGTTTCTGTAGGCGTTAATGGTTTGATAGTAACCCAACAGTGAAAACTAATGTTATCTACTGTTGAGTGTATTTTGGTGATAACTTAATTGGAACGTAACTTCCGTAGTGATGTTTGCTTAGAGAAGAAAGAGACCAATAGAGACAGAGAAATATCACAGAATCTCAGAAGATATTCAGAAAGAAGGAAACAACTGCATTCGGTTTTACAAGTCGATATAGCCATTAGTAATCGACTTAAATAAACGTGATAGTCTAGTAATTCAGTGTAGGATTACGATCGTGGAGTCTTTGTTTCAACGATGCATATACCTTTAGTAATTAACATCGGCATGACTTCCGTTGCTTCCCGCATCTGTATCATCTTCTTCACTCATCTCTGTAACAATTCTCTTTCCCCTTAAAATTCTTGTTGAGCAAATTAATATCCAGAAATCGTTTTTGAAGATCAAAGAGATACTCCATGTTGTGTTAGTGTTCTCCCCATCTGACCACCTGATTAATAGTTGAGTTAACAACGCGATTATTTCTTTTCGTCATTCGTATCCCAAGTACTGCCATAAGAAATTTTGGCAGTGACAACGAAGTTCTTCCTTGCTCCATGTATGCCCTTTTCAACTATGACACATGAAATACAGGATATATCAAAGACTCTGGAGGGAGCTCTAGCTTAGGTGCCACCTTCCCAATACATTGTATAACTTTGAATGGTCCATAATAGAGTGGAAACAGCTTCTGGTTGCTTCTTCTTTGAAGGGAATGTTGTTTGTATGGTTGTAATTTCAACAACAAAACTTCATCAATCTTGAATTCACGTTTTGATCGTCTTGTATCGGCATATTGTTTCATCCAATTCTGCGCCCTCTGTAAAGGAAATTTCGTTACGTTCAACATTGCCTCTCTGTTCTTTAAAACTTGATCCACTTCGATAACTCTTGAATCCCCACAATATAAGGTGTATAAATTAGTGGTGGATAGCCATACATAATTTCAAATGATGCAAAGTTAATGGAAGAACGATATGTCGTGTTGTACCAGGATACCCATTCGCTCCATTGTTGAGGTGCTTCACTGGAAAAGCACCATAAGTAGATTTCTAGAATTTTATTCACCGCTTCCGTCTAGCCTTCTGTCTACGGGTGGTAGGCGATCAAATACTTCAATTGAACTCCTTACAACTGAAGTAGCTCTGCCAAAATCAACTCAAGAAAATGGGATCTCTGTCGTTGATGATCGAATGAGGCATGTCATGTAACTTAAATATATTGTTGAGGAATAATTATGCAATGTCTCTAATGGTATACGAATGTTTCACCAAAACAAAGCAGGAATATTTTGTAAACTGATCGACAATCACTAAAATGACTAACTTCTCCCTCGATATAGGTAGTCCTTCGATGAAGTCGACACTGACCTCCTGCCAACTTCCTTCTAATATTTTAATTGGTTGCAATAATCCTGAATAGGCAGAATTATCATGTTTATTCTTTTGACAACTCGTGCATTTATAAACGTGAATTTGAATGCCCTTGGCCATCCCCTTCCGATAAAAATATATTCTACAACTTCTTCATTGTTGTCATCATGCCTGTATGTCCTCCCATAGCATCATCCTGACTAATTCTGATTATTTGCTCTCTGAGTGCCTTATTGGCGCCCACCACTAAACGACCCAACTTAGTAATCCATCCTTCCATTCATAAACGTTATACTTCATAGTTTCATATTCTATTTTTTAAATGATATCCTGAATTGCTCGATCCATTTCCCAACTTTTTTTAATTTCCTCTAACAACCCACCTTGTATTTGCGTTACTGATAACATTAACATCTCTGTACTGGTAATTCTTGAAAGCCTATTTGCAGTTGCATTCTCCTTCCTACTACAATATTGAACCTCAAAGTCATAGCCAAGAAGTTTCGAAAGCCACAACTGTTGGAAGGGAGTTGATAAGCGTTGCTCCAATAAGTATTTAAGACTTCAATGGTTTGTTTTAACGATGAATGGTTTGCAACACAAATAGTGATGCCAATATTTAATCGCCTTTATGACCGCTAGAAATTTTTATTTGTAGGTTAATAATTCATGGTGTCTTCTAGCCAACGATTTGCTGAGGAAGGAAATTGGATGATTGTATTGTTGTAATATAGGTCCAATCCCTTAACCGCTTGCATATGCCTTTGCCATAAAAGACTTTGAAAATTTTGGCGATATTAACATAGGTGTTGACGAATTTACTTCCTTTAGTTTCTCGATGGCTGCCTTCTCTTATTGCCATTCCCAATTATCTAAATGCTCCTTTTTTAGTAGCTCTGTCAACGGTTTTGCTATAAGTTCGTATCCCTTAATAAACCTCTCGTAGTACCCAGTAATTCCTAAAAATCCTCTAAGTTCTTCAATACTCTTAAGTTCTGGCCAATCTTTAATTTTTTAACTTTACAGGTATCTACTTCTACTCCCCCCTTTAAGATGGTATATCCTAGATATTCAATTTGGCACGCTCCAAACACTCATTTACTTCCCCTTAAGAACAGTTGGTCATCCTTCAACGTTTACATAGCAACTGTGATGTGCTCTACATGTAATTGTAGCGATGAACTATAGATCAAAATATTATAAAAAATACCAGAATAAAGCAATGCATGTATAGTTTAAATAGTTCATTCATCAGCCTCTAAAATGTCGAAGGAGTGTTCATCAAATTGAATGGCATGAACAGGAACTCATAATGGCCTTCGTGTGTTTTGGAAGACTATCTTTGGGTCATCTTCCTGCTGCATCGGAATTTGGTGGTACCCTGAATGCAAATCCAATTTAGTGAACCAGCTGGCTCTATGTAATTCATCTAGCAGCTATTCGATGAGTAGTATAGGAAATTTATCCTTAACCATATGCTTGTTCAACTTGTGATAGTCCACACACACATGCGTCATGAGTTATCCTTCTTCTTGACAAGGACAATCAATGATGCGTAAGGATCGTAGAAATGTCATATGAACCTTTGTTTTATGAGATCCTTAACAGATTGTTCAATTCATAGTTCTATGTCCCTGAGTAATGATATGGCCATACATTAATGGTTTCAATCCCTTCTTTTAAGATAATTTAATGGTTGTGTTTGCGATCAAGTGGAAGGTGATTTAGTTCCTAGAAGACCACTGCATATTTAGACAAGATTGCATTGATCTCATCAAACGCACTCCATTGTTTATCTTTCATTCTCATATGCTGCAGCTGATATTCATGTGAACCGTCAGTTGTATCATGAACAATTGTCTGCTTTTCGAACATTGTAAAGTTTTTTTAGAACTCCTTGCTTAAAATGGCTTGAGACCTCCCCTCTGGATTTCCATTCAACGTCACTAGCTATCCTTCCTAATTAAACACCATCGTTCGATCTTTGAAGTTGCATGATACATTATTTAATCCAATTAACCAATGTACCCCCAATACGACGTCACATCCCCTTAATGACAAAACCAACACATTTATGGTAAACTATGCTCCTTGCATGGTCTATACAAATTTTTTATAATATTGACGACATTTCAACTGTAGTCTGCCTCCCACTATAATGGAGATTGGTTTTATTTCCTGAAGGTTGCAACCCCCTTCCTTATTACTAATGTATCCATGAAGTTATGTGTACTGTCATTATCAATAAACATGTGAATCCTTCTTCTCTGATGCATTGCAACTAATCTCATTTGTTTAAACTCCATATCTCCTGATAACCCCAGCATAGCTTGCATTGAAACATTTGGGTAGTCTTCTTCTCTTGGACTTCCCTCAAACTCTTCCTCCTTTTGTTTTGGTGTTATTTTTCATTGTCTTCATTGCCATAAATCACATAAAATTTTAGTTGTTTTGTCTTGCACTTAGGGCCCAGGATATATTTTTCATCACACCAAAAATAGAGACCTTTTGCTCTTTTATTGTCAAAATGTTTACTACTAATATGTTTAAGAGGTTTAAAGGATCTTATTGATGATGAACATAATGTTGAGGTTGGTTTTGGTAATATTCCTTCCAAGCTTGAACTTGTAGTTATGTTTGCTATCTGAAGCTATGTTGAAATTCCTACTATTATTCGCCTCGACTTAACATCGTATTTCCCACTAACAACACTATCGTCTCTTGCTTCGTAGCTAACGTATACGCCTGATTCAAGGAATGAGGTTTATGTAATTGCACTATTATGCCAATTTCAGGTTTGAGTCTCTTCACAAAAAATCTGATTAAATACTCCTCTAGTAGTGAGAGTTTGTTTGAGTGATGATGAAATTGTGCAAAGTAATCTAACACAGTCTCATTCTGTTTCAAATCCTTAAAATCTCCCACTAGGTTGTCGAAGATCTTCACATCAAACCTCTATTTGAGAGCCTTACTGAACTCATCCCAATCAACCATTTCTATCTTATTGCAAATTCTGATATATAATCGATAACACTCCTGGGCTTGTTTGTCCATATATAGAATAGCTACACTCACTTTTGTCTTTTCTAGAATTTGATCTAACTAGAAAAATTGTTCACAATGACAAAGCCATAGCTTGAAGTTTTCACTGTCAAATGATGGAAATTTGATTTGACTCAACCTTGTCAGTGTAACGTTTTCATCCCCCTCCTACCTTAGTTGACTACTATGGGGTGTAGGTTTTGATACGCTTAGTTCTCCCCCTTGTTTCTGTAGATTTTGCAGAAACATAGTTCTCAACTCTAGCATCCCCTTTTCTACCTTTTTCATTTTGTTTTGAATCTTCGAAAGCATCCCCCCACTTTTGTCTTTTTTCTCTAAAAACAGCTTTTCATTCTTGCTTTGTGATTCCATAAACATTCTCTCATTTCTACTTTGTGCTTCCATCAAGCTTTTCAAGTTTTCTTCAAACCTTTGCATCTCCGTGCCTCTCATACCTTCTCCTATAATGCTTCCCAGATTTGACTGCTCTGATACCAATTGTTGAGTGTACTTTGGTGATAATACAATTGAATGTAACTTCTGTAGTGTTGTTAGTTTAGAGAAGAAAGGGAACAATAGAGAGAGAGAGATATCACAGAATCACAGATGATATTCAGAAAGAAGGAAACAACTGCATCATGTTTTACATGTCGATATAGTCATTAGTAATTAGCTTAAATACATATGATAGTCTAGTAATTTAGTGTATACTAGTCTAGGATTACAATCCTGGAGACTTTATTTAAATGATATGTGTAACATTTAGTAATTAACATCGACGTGACTTCCTATTGGGATAATGACCTAAGCCTTCAAAATTACTACTACGTATAGTTTTTCTTACCTTTTTGACACTATTTTCAAATTCCTACTTTGTGTAGGTTTCATACCCTAGCATTATACTACTATATAAACACTCCCTTAAGGGTCCTTTGTAATATTATATTGGTTTACTCTTCATTAGTCTTAGGGTTTGCGTGTGAGAGAGAAAACACTTGTAATTTTTCTTTCTTTGATATAGTGCATATTTTCGGGCTCTCTTTGCCCCGTAGTTTTTTCTCCTAACATTTGGATTTCCCATATAAAAATTCCTTGTGTCCTTTTATTATTTTTTCTTTATTTACTTGATTGATTCCAATGCTTCCATGACTACTAGTACAACAAACTGGTATCAGAACAAGGTTGGTTTCGGTCAATCAACTTTTGTTGCTATATATCCTTCAACCAAATTCGACATCGACAAGCTCAACATAAAAATTAGTTTTTCTATTTGAAAGGTTCAGATGCAATTCATTCTCATCTGGATAATTTAATTCTATTATCATTCATTTGGAAAATGTTGATGTTAAAATTGATGATAAGGATCAAACAGTGCTTCTTATTATTTCACTACCTCATTCATATAAGCACTTTAAAGAAATTACGCTTTATAGTAACTGCGAAAAACTCTCTTTAAAAATAGTTAAATTTGTTTTGCTGACTAAAGAAAAGTTTGATGCTTCCATTGAGAAGGAAGCTGAGGGTTTAATGGTTATAGGTAGAACTTTTGAGAAAGGAGAGAGAGGTAAGAGCCATAAGAAGTCTAGATCTAAGTTTAGAAGTAGAGATGCCAATATTACATGTAAACATTGCAAGAAAATTATAAACAAGGTCTCAGACTATTATAAACTAGAAAATAAACTCAAAAAAGAATATTAAAATAAGGATAATCAATATGATTCTACCTCCAAGGCTGTTGTGGTTGATTCTAGTTTAGGAAGTGATGTTCTTTTGGTAGTTCAAGGAAAACAATAATCCAAAGATGAATGGATCCTAAACTTCGATTGTACTTTTCATATGTGTCTTTACAAAGATTGGTTTGCCACATATGAAACTACTAAGGGTGTTGTCCTTATAGGTCATAGTATGATATGGTGGGGAAAGGTATAATCAATATTAAAACTAATGACAGCACTAATGTTCTTCACATTCCTAATTTGGAGTATAGGTCAATGATTTGAATTTCGTACCGTACTGGCCGGTACGTACTGTTCCAATAGAAAACTGGTACCAGTACGGGTATAAATGGTACTGGTAAAAAATACCGGTCGGTACCTGCCAATTTCGGCGGTACCGGCCGATATTCAAAATACCGGTCAAATACTCGCTGGTACCAAAAATTTTAAAAAATTGGGGGACTTTTTTGCAAAATTTTTAAAAATTTCCCTCCCTCCCTCCTACCTCTATTTTGTAATTTTTTTAAAATTCAGGGACAATTTTATAAATTTAAAAAATATTTTTTATTATTATAATATTTTAAATATTTTGTATTATTCTTAATTTTATAATTTTATGATGATAATTGTCTTTATTTATATTAATTGTGGTTATTATTTATATGTAAAATATTTAAAAAAATATTGTTATTTCATATTAATTGTCATTATTATTTATTATTAAGATTTTTGAAAGCATAGTTGATATTATACAGTACAACTGTATAATATACCAATATGGACTATTTTGCAATTTTTAAAAATTTTAAGGACTATTTATAAATTTAAAAAATTTCTCGAAACAGTACCCGGTACTAATCGGTACCGGTACAGTTCTGTTTCAAAGCTCAATTCAGTACCGAGTCCTGTACGGTATTCATAACATTGTTTATTATACAATTCATTCCATTCCATCTATCTTCCAAACAACATTTCATTACATTACATTATGAACCATTCTATACCTCTTAAACAACTTTTCACTTTATTACATTCCATTATATTATAAATCGTTTCATTCCCTTCCGTTTCATTAATTAACATCCAACCAAACAGAGCCTAAGTATTTCAGTATAAACAAATTGATAAGGTTTGATGCATATATTATAAATTTTTTAAATTTAGGCTATTATGTTATAAATGATTTTATAAGTGAAATGTCCAAAAAAGAGGTTGAAAAATCGAATGTCCAAAAGCAAGATAAAAATCTAGACGAATTCTTAATTAACGCTTTTGTTAGTGTTTCGGTCTTGAATTAGTTTTAGATAGAGAAGAGGAATGATTTATTTAATTATGTTCAGAACTATTAATCCAAGATGTTGAATTATTAATACTTTAAATTATTAACGAAATATGTTTATTAAGTCAATCTATTGAGTTGCACATAACCTTTTAACCATAATCGGTTTGTTGCCCACTATAATTGTACTAACAAAATGTCCAAGCAGAAATTTGTTAATATATAATTCGTAATTTTTGTAACAATGATTAGTGGCAATAATAAAGAGATAATAGCAGCTCCCATAACATATCTCACCAAATTGCATGCCTCAATGTTCACCAAATTGCTTAAAGTCTGCTTTAAAGACAAATACCACATAAGAGCATATAATAGAATAGAAATGAAAAGTTAGTGTTTCAAGCTCACTTTCCACCAAAATTCATGCCTTCAGCTACTGTTTTGAAGGCTGGCCTGGAAGAGATATCCTCCCACCAAGCCTTGACATGGGGACGATCATTTATGAGTGAAGCAGCAGGAGTCTTCAAGAGATAGTAGCCGTAAGGTAGGTGGTGGAGATCAGCCAAGCTATAGAAATCTCCGGCTAGGTACTTGGTAGTGCTTAGCCTTGCTTCATATATGTCTAGCACTTTTCCTAGCTTCTCCATGTTGGTGTCTATGATTGTCTGATCAGGAGTTTTCCCTTGAATCGGAGCAACGAAGTACTGGTAGACAATGGGAGATATAGCAGGCTGATACTGATGTGCTTCTACCTCCAGCCATACTTTGACCATTGCAGCTTCTTTGAGGTTTTGGTGCCTTATAAGATCGTATCCAGAGTCCTTGAACTTTTCGGACACATATGCTGTGATTGCTCTTGATTCTGGTCAAAGAAACAATACGTAGATGCAGTTGGGTTGTTAATGAGAGGACCTATTTTGGTGGAAAAGCTTTGACAGTTTGGTGAAACTATTGGAACAAAGATGTTCACTAAACAGTAGAACAGATAGCACACGCCTCGACGGCTCTACCCACTCCCACTAGAAAATAAAGTGTACCTAAACCATCTCATGCTTTCAATCCTTAGATATATCATATATGTGATAAAAAAAATGCAATCGCTAATGTTGAAAATCCATGTGAAAAGGTCAAACTCGAAACATCTTATTCCAAGAAGAGATGCGTTTCTTTAACCAATCTAATAAGTCTGACCCAGAATAATCAGGCTAAGCCATAAAACAGTGCGAGAGCAAGAAGGATCTAAGAAATGTAATCTCACCAAACAGTATCAGATCATCATCTTCAAGGGCTGGAATCTGACCAAAGGGCTGCACATAAAACGCAAAAGCAGTGAGCTAAAATGAAAGCACCGCGAGGGACATTTAGACTTCCAATATACGTACATTTTTAGCCAAGAAAGGAGGCCGCTTGTGCTCGCCGGCAAAGAGTTCAACACGAACAAGCTCAAACTCAACACCTTTCTCATGTAGACAGGTCATCACACGGCAGGTGCACGTCGACATAGGAGCTCCATGCAGTTTAATTAGAGCCATTTTTGGTGCAAGGGATGGACTTGGAGATATTTTCTAGTTTCTACCACTTTTAGTTCCTTGCGAGGGCCTTCTTTGGCCACATATATACTGGCAGCAGCAACTTTGTTGATGTAAGATGCTACGACACATGTTGTGGTTGCAGTAGGTTCTGCCCTTTGTATGACTGACTGTTCTCTCTGCTTTCTTTTTCTTTTTTGCCCCACTTTGGCACTTATTTGTGTGAATTGAGAAACGTAAAAGGATCTATTGGTACTAAAGAGTTGACTTGGTCTTAGCCTCTTGAATTTCACATCACCAATAGATTAATTAAGCACGGTTTTTCGTCAAGGCAATAGAATAGATTAAAATTGGTAAATATTTATTATAATATTTTTAATACTATAAAACTTTCAAAACAATTTAAAAATAAAAATAATTTTTAAATCGATGAAATAACATAAAATCTCTAAATCTTGTAGCTAACTGGAGAAAATTAATTGAAAACCCTAAATTATTTAAAAACAAAAGTGGAAATTGTGAAATAACTTAAAGCGTGAAGAAGAAAATAATAATAAATTCTGATGAAGTGGGACATATCTTTCTTTCTTATACAGGCCATTACTGACAGGTTGCAACCACACCTCACGTTTCCGCACCAAATGGGTCTGACAGTCCACGACGATGAAAAGATGTACCTAATCACCAGACACACACACACAACACACTCAAGTACATATTAGCCTATGCTAATTGTGTCAATACCTGACGATTAGCACCTAAAAGAATTTAATAATATCATGTAGTCAGCAATTATAAAATACTAGAAATCTAGTACGTTGTAACAGTAATAATGTAAAGGATCCAAATAATAACAATGACGCCAATCTTACGTTTGATCCGACAGCGAGCATTGACATTTTGTCTTCCCACCCACGTGGGTGCTGCCTTAGGGACCAAGACACCATCCAGTCAAAAGTCAAAACACACTTCCCACTGCGATTGCTCTTCATATTCAAATCTTAGGCAGAAAGTGTCATTCAGGACGCAGGACACCGGCCAGAAATTTAAGTAAAATATTGCTACGACTGTTGATGTTAACCATATTAAATTAAAAAAAGAAAGAGAAGTTACAAGCAATTGAAATGGAAGAGCAGTCAGTAAAATTAAAAAGAATGCATAATAGTATATATCTGTATGTGGCTGTGCCCGCGGGCTAATACTCAGTTAAGGCTGAAAACTCACTTATCTTGCATGTGCCCGTGGGCTTACTGTCCTTGGATTGTGTGTCTCTAAGTAAGTTTTAAGCACCCGAGCATGCTTAGGTTGTAGTATGTTGGTGCGGATGAGGAATCACTGCATTGATACTATAATTAAGGCCCAATAGATTGAAGGACCAATTACCGGCTCTATTATCAAGTTGGCAAAATTAAATTTATTTTTTCTACCATTTGTTTATTTTTATTTTTGTTTTTATTTTTAAATTTA
>JANITW010000004.1:11832492-11850337 GCA_027564335.1 Erythroxylum williamsii | reverse complement strand
AATTTGACCTAATTATCACACTTGCCCTAATCATCTCCAAATCCAAGTTATCCAAATCAAACCGGAAATATGTCATATATGTATGTACGTACGAATGCCAGTACAATAATTGCCAATTATACACAATTCAATAATGCATATGCATGCAAAATACGTATGAAATGAACTGTACCCATCTCATTGGTGACGGGATGTTACATTGCTGTGTGAAACACAGCCCCCAAACTTTGTTTTCTTTTTTTTTCAATTGTGCTCCAATTTGCTTTGAACATCTTCTCTTTTTGGTCTCAAATATATCATCATATCTAACCTAATAGTCAACACAAATTAAGTATTTTATCTTGAGAATAGAATTGAAATCACGTGGAAATATATAAGAAAATATAAGATAATTCAATCCTATCATAACCTTTCCTAAATCCTTCATTAAGAATTGTTCGTTCAGACATCCCTTAACCGTAGATAACATTCCTATATCATTCTTTATGAGCAGAATGTCATCTATATATAGAATTAGGAAAGTAACCTTGCCTTCTTGTATCCTTTTATAGACACAAGGCTTATCTTGGTTTTGTATGAACCCATAAGTTTTGATAGACTTATCAAATATAATGTTCCAAGATCTAGATGCTTGCTTAAGCCCATAAATAGGCCTCTGCAATTTGCATACCTTATGCTTATTACCTGGCTCAATGAATCCTTCTGGTTGAATCATATAAATGGTCTCCTTAAGATTCTCATTAAAAATGTGATCTTGACATCCATTTGTCATATTTCTTAATCGAAATAGGCTGCTATGGTTAAAAGAATTCTGATGGACTTAAGCATGGCAACTGGAGAAAATATCTCCTCATAGTCTATACCCTCCTTTTGAGTATAGCCTTTAGCTACCAATTTAGCTTTAAAGGTCTCTACCTTTCCATCTGATCCTCTTTTCCTTTTGTAGATCCATTTACACTTTATGGCTTTTACATCTGGTGGTAGATCTACAAGGATCCAGACTTCATTGGCATACATGGAATCTATTTCTGATTCCATCGCCTTGAGCCATTTTTCTGCATCAACATCATTAACGGCCTGCATATATGTAATGAGATATGTTTCTTCATGGTCTAAGATGACTATAATGCCTTCTCCTAGACCTAGATACTTATCTGGTTGTTTCACAACCCTCCCACTATGTTTAGACATTACTTGATATTCAGATTCCTATTATATGTAGGATTTCTTTCCTTTTTTGACATTATTTCTAAATTCCTACTTTATGGAGGTTTCCTTTCCTACCCTAGGGTTATACTATTAGATAAATACCTCCCTTAGGGTCCTTTATAACATTGTATTGGTGTATTCTTCGTTAGTCCTGGGAGAGAGAGAGAGAAAGAGAGAAAGCACTTGTAATTTTTCTTTCTTTGGCATAATGCATATTTTTTGGCTCTCTTCGTTTAGTAGGATTTTCTCCTAACACTCGGGTTTGCCACATGAAAATTATTTGTGTCCTACTACCGTTTTTCTTTATTTACTTAATTGATTTCATGACTTCCGCGATTACTAGCATAATACCTCTGTTGCTTCCCGCATTTGTATCGCGTTCTTCAGTCATCTTTGTAACATCTAGACCACGATGGCTCCTCATATAACTGCATAAGCAAACTTAATCATGTTTTATGCCCATGCATGAATAAAGAAAGAGAATCCTCGACAATGCTAGGCATTATTTTGTTACATTATTACTCCAAGGTTCTTATTGCTTTCGCATATGTAGTTTGATTTTGCGACTTGGGGATTGATCCACAAGGTTCCCGAGTAAGAAATTAGACATTGTATTTGTGTTTCTGGTAATGATAAGATAGGTGCTTCAGGAGCCATAGACTCAATAGCGAGTATCCAGTCGTAGGAATGAGATCCTTTATGTCATTTCCACAGTTCCTATCATGTGTTAGAGGATCACATCCACAAATTTGTGAATGGCACAAAGGATCTCATCCTCCGGTTATTAAAATAAGCCTATGCCCATCCCCAAAGTTAATTTGTCTTGACTTTGAGTAGGAAGTTGTGAGGACCATGTTAATGCTTTTTTTCCTCCGTAAAAGGGTGATTGTAAATGTATGAAATTTGTAGAAGAGATCTTCTTAGGTAAGATAGACAGGAACTGTGTAAATGGCATAGAGAATCTCATCCGGTTATCCAAATAAGACCATGTCCATGCCCAAAGTCAATTTGTCTTGACTTTGAGTGGGAAGTTGCTAGGACCATGTTAATGCTTTTTACGTAAGAGGGTGACTATGGGGGGCCTTAAATTAAGACATTATGGCGTGCTCCGAGGTCACATGCACAAAAAGCTCCAGTACTGTCCTTGCCTCAAGCGTTCACATGCGTGCGTGATCTCAGGGCACCTTTTTCCAAAAGCGTGGTCGGTCTTCGAGGGATTTGACTTGGTCTTCAACCCCAACAAAGTTGACATTGTTCACGTCCTTTCTCTTTTCTTATTATCATATCCTTGCAACTGGAGTCAATCTAGGATATCTCTTTCTCCATATTTATGATCTTCTTCAACCGAAAATTTATTGTCTTCCTAAGTTTTTAGATTTAGCGATTTGGATTTTGGTGGTTTAAAATATTGCTACGTTTCATATATTTCGACTCCAAAAATTCATCTCGAGGTTTCGAAAAATCATCTAAAACAATAGGTACCCTCTCCAGTCATCTTCTTCATTTCACAATGGACTTGTCATGTTATATGTAGAAGGCGAATTAATTTGACCTCGACCAAAGCATTATAGATTTTTGAAGCATCCCAATTGCATGCCTCTAACGCAAGTAGCTCCACTGGCTTCCTCATTAATGTTAACTCATCATATGCTGCAAGCTGTACTTTCCCGTTTCCACAGTATGGAAGGCAAGGCAACATTCATACTCTCGAAACTGACGCTTTTTTAGGTTATTAACTTGAAGTTTATCCAAGCATTGGTTACTAATACTACTATCATTTGCATGCCTAGAATTAATTAAAGCTTGATTACAAAGAGAAAGTGGCAACTAATTCCAATGTATAATTAGTGTATCCGAAATAAAAAGTCCTGGAGAAAAGAGAGAAAAAAAAAGGTGGCCCAAATTTTAAACGTATCATTTAATGGCCATGCTCTTATCTGCAAACACGAGTCGATTTCATGGAAAGGTCAAAACTACAAATCACAGCAAGGCATAAGCCTACCTGGTCTTAGTCCTGTTTGAGCACAAATTGCGCTGCTATCTGGTCCTTGTGTGCGGCGTTTCCTGCTTCAACTCAAAGCAGATTTTGCTTCTCCACCTAATTAATAGACATCAACCCCAAAACGTGGTTGGATTCCAGCATATACACGTCTGTAATTTGACGAGGCAAAAAATTGAGGGACCATCCATTCCGATTCCTGATGATACCTGCTGCGAATTTAATCATTGCAACAGCTGGTGTTGTGGACATGTAAAGTAAGTAATGGCGTCAATGTTTCTTTTATTAACAATTTTACTAAGAAAAATGAGTTATGGTTAACAATTTCCATCCGACTACAATGAGTTGGATCAATAGTAAATTGCATGTATAGATTATGTTGGTTTTGCTTAATCTACTGATAAGATTCTGTAATAATTACCAATTATAAATGAGTTGAAGAGCTTTCTTAGAATAAAATTAAGTATTTAGGGTTTTGTATTACTTGAAAATATGCAAGTACTGGAGTCTGGACAATTTCTCCAAGTAAATGTCTTGATTCAATTAAAATGAGTGCGTCCACAATTAGCAATTGCCAGAACTTATCTTTTATAATATTTATCTGAAAGGAAAGAAATTTAGGCGACGACTAATCATAAGCAATTTATTTTGAAGGAAAATAATCCGTACCATCTGGGGACAAAAACTGGAATATTTCAAATCTGGAACACTCTGTGGAATGAGACAGTTCATAAATTTCATCTTTCGACGAATTTTCGATATGCCCTTTTCACTTCTGTTCATTTCATTATCAGCAAATTTTGACAAACACACTTCATTTGGTACGTTGATGTACACAGTCTTAATTAACAAATGATCAACGATGGTATACATATACCTACTAACACCTAATGAAAGGTTTGACATAAGTACTCAGATGTAGCTAAGATTGGACTTGGTTTAATATGTTTCATCCACACTTTTACATATTACTCATAAAATAGAATAAAAATAGACCATTCCGAAGAGATGATATGCCCCCAAAATCGACCACCCTTATTTAAGTGGCGGTAACTCCTACTTCACAAACGGAACCCGCCTGCTGGACCCTGTTTCTGTGTAGGCTCACATGAGCAACCTTTGATATGTCTTTGTATCTCTCGCTAAGGATATTGATAAGCTTAAATATCCAAATCAATCATCTTACTTTTTGTTCTTATTGCCTCGAACTTTCCCACCGTTTTTTACCAAGTTTCTGTCTACTGGCAACGACTTGGTGTTCCAACTTTGTGCACACGATAGATTTTAGCGGTGAAGCCTTAAAGATAGCCGTGGTTTGAATAGTGTAATTGGGTGTCCGTAGTCATCAACTTGGTTAATGATTAGGAGTTGACGAGCTTTTCCCCATATTTAGCAGGAGAAGGTGAATGAATTACGAGACACGTTAATATCTAAATTGACTGCGTTGAGCCCTTCAACATTGTCGAACCTTGACTTCATGTCCAAGTGATCTATATACTATACATGATTCAGTGGCGTTCCTGAACTATGAGGATAGAAGTTAAGGTCTCGCAAGTTTACATCTTTAGTGTATGGACTTTGTGAATTGGGAAGAGTGTGTGCATATATATATATGTATATAGTTGACCTAGATGTTTCCATGTCGTTACTTTTCAAGGGTTAATTAATTATTGGCATCATTAGATTGATTCGCTGCTGCAGTATACTTACATTAGTGAGTAAAAGCTGTCAGGACCCTGTAGCATTGAATGCGATATGTGCAGGGGGTAAATTTCTTTAAGCATACTGCCGTTACGTACATGCATTCTCGCTGCGAAGAGGACAACAAATGAACTGGATAAAACTGGAATAGAAAGGACGATAATCAAGGCTGTGTTCAGATTTGAAGGTTAAGAAAATTGGTGTTGAAGTACAATTTGTATTTTTTTCCTCATTATTTGGTAATAATGGAAGGAAAACAATGTGTAGGCTTTCAATTGAAAGGCATCAAAAGAGAAATGATAGCTTAATAAGAACGTTAATTCTGGCAAACAAACTTTTGATTTATTATTTTAGTTACCCTATTATTAAACTTTTATCACTTTATTTATGTTAAACATTTTTGTTAATGTCCTTAGTAGAAGTTTTACTTGAAATTAAGAGAACTTAAATTAAATTAGACACGCAATTTAAAATGATGTACATGCAGCTTCGACGTAAATGTAACTTAGAATGTTGATAGAAGTTTTAACATCGAATATTCACAAAATTCAAAAAATAAATTAGAAATTTTAATAATTAGAAAACTAAAATAGAAAATAATTTTAAATTAAAAGACTAAAATTATGTTAAATATTAATGCTTCAAAATTTTTAGTGTTCTGTTTTTTCTATCCCTATTACTTATTTAGTTGTTAGAGGGTTTTTGAATTTCTTGGTTAAAGTAGCAAGTTTATTTTTCTGTTAAGTGTACATGTGGGTCTATTTACCCACTTCCTAGCTTGTTGCTTGATTTTACCTAAGGACCCGTTTAGTTGAGCTTTTATCAGTAGAGTTTTTATCAGTAGAACTTTTCTAATAAGAGCATTTTTTAAAAGTCAGTTGACTGTTTGGCTGTCAATTAAAAAAATAGCTTTTTTAAAAGAGCTTCATACAGTAGACTGCTTGGCAACATAAAAAAAGTACTTTTATTAATTGTAACTATATTTTATTTTATAATAAAATTATTTATACTAAATTATTTTTAAAGTATACCAATATGCAAAGTATCATCTTGTAGGAAATAATTTAAAAAGATGTCTCATTTTTTATAGGAAATAAAATTAATATAAAAAATAAATATTAAAACATGTAAAAAAGTTAAATAATATAAAAAAAACACTTCTATTAATTTTATCAAAGCAAGAAAATCATTTTGAAATAGTAAAAAAGTTGAAGTTTCTATGAGTACGACGCGCCCATCTTCTCTCCAACTTGCACATTCAATATTATATTCCCAAAAAAAAAAAAGATTTTCCAACTTATGCCACCACACTTGGGAGTTTGGAGCACCACGAGGACCCCTTTCTACTAGTGTCTTTTTCCTTTGTAAATAACACCACGAGGACCCCTTCCCTTTTTTCTATGTCCTATCTTCTTCCCTCTATTCAAAGAAAGATCCATCTTTTCATCGTCTGCGTATTGGTTTATTCTTGTCCAAGGCGAAAAGATCAAGTTTTTGATCCCTGTACTACCTTCAAGAGTAAAGTCATAATTGCTCTGAAAAAGGAGGGTGTTTTCTTTTGACCAAAGCATCTGGGTGTTCTTGATATTGGGAAAAGTGAAGTGGGCATTGCTTGCAATGGTGGTTCTGGCTACTTGACTGATGAACAGAAGCGTGATGAATGATAAACGGAAGAAACAGAACAGGTATTTGGGGGTTTTCTTCTTTACGTAAGTGACGGAATTTACAAAAATTTAGCTTCTCTCAAAAGCTAAAATTTGGGCTTTTCTGAAAAGCTCCAAATTTTACCTTTTGAAAAAGCTGTATTTTAGCTTTTTCAAAATTTATTTCTACTTGAAAAGTGCTTTTGAAGTTTGCATACAAACACCCATTTTTTCCTAAAAATAACTTTTGCGTTAGAAAAAAGTACTTTTGGAGTCTCCAAAAGCTGAACCAAACAGACACTAAGTTGGTTTACTTTGAGTCTATTTAAGTAGCTTAAGTGTTGGTTTTATTTGCAATGAAAAATAAGTTTTTGCAATATTTTTAGTTGACTCCTTAGCTTCATTTGTCTTTTTTCCTTTGTGCCCCAATAAAATATTGTTATCAAAGTATTCTTTGCGGGGTAACCCACGTGCATCTCTTTTCACTCAAAAAAAAAAGCCAAGCAAGATCTTAACTAGGAAAAACCAAAATAGAAATTTGTTAAAGTAAGAGAGAGAAAGAGACCCAAACAAAACCCCTACTTCATCAAACCTACAAAACAATAAGTGAGCTACACGCCAAGAAAAATAAAAGCTTGATCAAGACTCAATGAGGGAAACACAAAATTATCCTTCATCTTAGCCCTTAATTCCCCTCTTCAAAGGAGAGAAGTACCATTTATGGAGTCTCAAGATGAAGACTTTGTTCAATTCCTAGGAGCTTTGGGATTTAATGGAAGACAGATATGTAGAATCAAATCTGGCACCGATTTAACCCAGTCAACAATTATGGGAGACTCACAAGATGGACATTAAGGCTTTATTGTTCATCCAATTGGCATTAAATGATGACATATTTTCTCGAATTGTTGAGGTCATAACTGCTAATGGGAATTTCTCAAGCTAAGAGTTTTTGGCTGACAAAAAGGTAAGCACTGTTAAACTCCAATCTTTTCATCATGAATTTGAGACGTTGACCATGAAAGAAACAAATTTGAACAAGCCTTTTTATCTAGGGTGTCTAGCATTTCTGGTCATATGAAGAACTATAGTGAAAATGTTAGCAATAAAATTGTTGTCAGTAAAGTTTTGAGGAGTTTAACCAAGGATTTTAATCATATTGTTGCTATCGTTGAGGAATCTAAAGGCCTATCAACTTATAAATTTAATGAATTGATGAGTTATTTGATTGCTAATGAAGAGAGGTTGAATAGGTCCAGTGAAAAAGTCAATGAGAAAGCATTTCAGGTGAAAGGGGAGTCTTTCTTTAAGAGGAAAACATAAAGTTTTGGAGGTAGAGGCAAAGGCAGAGGTGGTTTTCGTGGCTGAGGCCATGGTGGAGGTAGAGGATGTGGTAACTTATGCGATTATCAACAGCATAGTAACACCATCCAATGTCGATATTGCAAAAATACAGTCACAAAGAGTATGAATGTTGGACTAAATAGTGATATGAAGGGAAATAGGTTAATTTTACGAAGAAAGTAGATGAGGAGGGTAAGCTATTTAGTGTTGATTCTTCAATTGGTGATGCTTCTAATGGAATGTGGTTTATTGATAGTGGATGTTCAAATCATATGATCAGAATGAAATCACTATTTAGAGAACTTGACAAATCCAAGAAAAGTCAATTTAGACTTAGAGACAATAAGCAAATGTAGGTGGAAGGTAAAGGTATAGTTGCCATCAAAACCTTACAAGGCAACATAAAACTCCTAAATGATGTGTAATATGTTCCTAACTTGGCTCATAATTTGTTGAGTATTTGGGCAATTGATGGATGGTGGTTACTTTGTCATGTTTGATAATGTCTGTTGCTGTGTTTATGATAAGAAGTCCAGGAAGAAAATTGTTAGTATTCTTATGGATCAAAACAAAATTTTTCCGCTTGAAGTTTCTGGCGTGATATATTGTGCCTTAGTTACTAGAACTGATGAAGCAAAACTGTGGCATTTATGCTATGGTCATTTGAATGAGAAAGGGATGAAATTGTTAAGTCAAAAGAATATTGTTATTAGGCTGCCTAAAATTGATGAACTTGATTTTTGTAAAGGATGTGATTTTGGAATACATTACAAAAGTTCGTTTTCTGTAAACAAGTCATGGAGAACCTATGGCTATCTTGAAATAATGCAAGCTGATGTTTGTGGGCCAGTGAACATTAACTCCTTAGGTGATAATTGTTATTTTTTGCTCTTTATTGATGGCTATAGTGTATGAGTTGGGTGTATTTCTTGAACAAGAAGTCAGAAGCCTTTGAATATTTCAAAAAAATTCAAGGCCTTAGTTAAGAAGGAAAGTGGGAACTACATAAAGGTTATTCGAATGGTTAGAGGTGGTGAATTTACCTCTAATAAATATAATGCTTTCTGTGAGTGTCATGGGATTTGTAGGGCTCCTTGCACCATATACTCCATAATCGAATGGTGAGTTGCAAAGAAAAATCTAACCGTAGTGAAAATGGCTAGAAGTATGATGTTTGCAAGTGGTCTTCTAAAGCAATTATGGGTAGAAAGTGTAGCAGCAGCTGTGTATCTATTAAATGTATCACCCACCAAGGCAACTTTAAATTTGACACCGTATAAAGCTTGGAAAGATAGAAAATCGCAGGTAAGTCATTTGAGAATTTTTATTGTATAGTCTAATTACCTCTCCTTCTCACAACAAAATTGACAAAAATTTAGAAAATATATTTTTATTGGATATTGTTTTTAATCAAAAGTATATAGCCTATATAACCCAATGAATGACAAAGTTGTTATAACCAAAGATGGCAGGTTCAATGAAGCGGAATTTAGGGCTTAGAATGAAAACAATTCAGCACCTGCTACTCCTCTAGTTTAAAAAAATGTGATTGAATTAGTAAGTCCGATTGTCCATTCAAGTAATATAAGCAGCTCTTCTTTTACTTCTCCAGATAGCAGTGTACCAACACTAAATAGCAGTAGAAATAGTTCATCTTCAGCAAGCACACTGCCCAGTTCAATATATGATCACATACCCAAGAAATTTAGATCCTTTTGTGACATATATGCCTCATGAAATTTTACTCTATATGCTTCAGACCTTATTTCTTATGTTGATGTTGTAGAAGAGAAAATACGGTAAAATGCAATGGCAAAAGAAATAAATTGCATCTAGAAGAACGATACATAGATCTTCCTTAAGGCAAGAATTTGATTAGGCTCAAATGGGTATTCAGAACAAAGTATTATGTTGATGGCAGTACAGACAAGCATAAAGCTTGCCTTGTTGTGAAAGGGTATACTCAACAACAAGCTATTGAATTTAAAGAAATGTTTTCTCTTGTGGCTTGCTTTGAGACGATGAAAACACTCTTAGCTCTCATGACTCAACTCAATTCGCTAGTGTATCATTTCGACATCAATTCTACTTTTTAAATGGTGAGCTAGAGGAAAAGGTCTATGTCCCTCAGCCAAAAGGTTTTGTTGTTGGTGATGGCAGTAAAGCGTACAAGCTAAAGAACGCTCTATATAGCCTCAAGAAAGCCCCCGAGCATGGTAAAGCAAGATCAATGCTTATTTCCTTGAAAAGAGTTTTGAAAGGAGTAAAAATGAACTGACTCTTTACATAAAGAAGCAAGGTAACTATGATTTTTTAGTGGCATGTATGTATGTTGATGACATGATTTATATGGGCTTGTGTGAGTTTATTATTGTTGAATTCAAGTCCTCTACGATGAAAAAGTTTGAGACGTCAGACTTAAATTTATTAAATTATTTCCTTAGGCTTGAAGTGAATCAAGGTGACGATGATATTTTTATTTTGCAAAGAAAATATGCCACTGATTTGCTTAACAATTTTACATACTAAATTGTAAACTCGCTCTTACACCCATGAAGTTTAATGAGAAAATTGTTACTAATGATGGAATGGGATTGGCAGGCACAAAAATCTTTAGAAGAATCGTTGTTAGTCCAAAGTATTTGTGTCATACAAGACTTGATATTGTTTTTTTAGTTAGTGTGATTTCAAGATTTTTGCAAAGCCCAAGCAAGCATCACCTTGGGGCAGCAAAAAGGATTATGAGATATGTTACAGGAACTACAAATTTTGGGATTTGGTACAAAAAGAAACCAAGTTTCAAGTTGTGAGGCTTCATTGATAGTGATTAGACAGGCTGCTTGGAAGATAGAAAGAGCACCTCTAGCTATGTGTTGTTTCATGGCTCAAGTGTTGTTTCATGGAGCTTTAAGAAGCAAGAAGTAGTTGCACTATCAACTTCGGGAGCTAAATACATTGCAGCAACAAAGTTATCATGTCAAGTAGTGCGGTTGAGAAGATTATTAGTAGATTTCCTTAAAAAGCAAGAAGGTGCAACTAAGATCTTTTGTGATAACAAGGCAATGATTTCAACAACAAAAAAATCCAACTTATCATTGTCGAATGAAGCATATTGACATTCGTTATCACTTCATTTGAAATCTTGTAGGTGAAGAAACAATCATATTGAAGTTTTAAGGAACAAACGAGCAAGTTGTTAATATTCTCACAAAGTTGATGCCATATGCAAAGCATGAGTGTTTTAAAATGCAAATGGGAGTTACAAATTTTGAAGCAAGGGGGTGTGTTGAATATTAATCTTTCAAAATTGTTAGTGTTATGTTTTTTTTGTCTATTCCTATTATTTAGTTAGTTGTTAGTGTGTTTCCTAATTTCTTGATCAAAGTAAATTGTTTATTTTCTTTTAAATAGTGTTAGTGGTGGGCCTATTTACCCACTTCCTAGCTTGTTGCTTAATTTTAGCTAAGTTGGTTCACTTTGAGTCTATTTAAATAGCTTAAGTGTTGGTTTATTTCTAATGAAAAACAACAAGTTTGCACAATATTTTTAGGTAACTCATTAGCTTCATTTGCCTTTTTTCCTTTATGCCAACAAATTATATTTATTTTCAAATTAAGTCAAAAAAATTTAACAACTCTTTCCTATGAAATTTGATTATATAATTTCTAAAACAGTTGTTTTTATTCCAATTGTCATTTTTTATCAAGTTTCTTGTCTTAATTTAATTTCTTTCATTTCTCTGTTTCTCTTTGAACTAAAGTTGCGAATATGGTATCGGACTTAGTACTAAATTCAGTTCTGGTATGGTACTGTACCAGTACCGGTCAGTACCGGGTACCGTTTCGAGTAATTTTTTAAATTTATGAAATAGTCCTTAAAATTTTTAAATTTTGCAAAATAATTCATTGGTATATTATACAATTGTATTGTATACTTTACTAGTTTACTGTTTACATCAACCCGGTATTCAAAAATCATAATATTAAATAATAGTCACAATTAATATGAAATAACAATAATTTTTAAATATTTCACATATAAATAATAACTAAAACTAATATAAAAAGACAATCATCATAATACAAATATAAAATTAAAAATAATATAAAGTATTTAAAATATTATAATAATACAATTTCATCATTTTAACAAATAAAATTACATCAAAAGATTCAAAACATCCAATAAAAAGAATAATAAATATCCTTAAACAATTTACAAAAAGAGTTTATGATGAAGAAACAATCAAATAGAAGTTAAACTTGAAAGAAAAATGTTTGCAGTTACATTAATATATAGAATTTAACATAAACATCAAATAAAAGTAAAATTAAAAGAAGAGGAAAAACAAAAACATGGAACGAAATTCAATCATCAACAGAAGGATACCCGCTATAACTGCGTTGACCTCAACGATTATTTGGTACAAAATTCTCATCATTGAGAGGAGCTTCATCATCATTATCATTCAAATTTAATGCATCAAATGACATGTCAATGCTTTTCTATCCAAGATTATCTTCCAAATCATTCACATCAATGAAATTTGGTTCTTCAAAAACCCAATCCGCCAAAAGATCAATATTATCAATGAAAATTGGATCAGTTGAACTACTTGTGCTATTAAGACTCCTAGTAAAAAATTAAATTTAATTATTTTAAAATTATAATAAATTATATCGAAATTAATAATGATAATAATATAGCTTTTTCGAAGCTTTAAATTGTAATGAACAAAAACTAAGTAATTCAACCTCTTATACTCCAATCTATTCCTTTTCTTTGAGTAGATAAATTCAAATGTACTCTAGTTTTGTTCACAACCTGTTGTTCTCACACATTGATTTAAAATTCAAATTATAAATCTTTTCAATTCTGGAACACCATTTTTGAATTGATCCCACCAAGAAACTGTAAGTCATAAGATAACAAAAGTAGTGTTATAAACAAAATAAAGTGATAATTAATTTTCAACAAATAAGAAAAAGGAAATAACTAATACCTGGAGAAAGTTTTTCTCTTTGTCAAATAGCAATCGGCATTCCAAAATCTCCATAAGACAACTTGTAAAGCTCCATTTGTGAGCTTAAAAGACCTTGCATTGCGTCAATGCTAATAATTGTTGTAATAATTAAAAACATTTCTCTATTAACTTCATCTTGTTTAGTAAGATTCAGACTAAAATAGACACTAGGATTTAAAAATGCCCCAGCTATAAACAATTGAGAAGAAAGTTGTCTTTCCCTTTTCTCATTAATGATTGAAAGATATGGTATATATAAAGAAGGCTGATCTTTCAGATTGGCCTTGATTGCTTCCGTCTCTCTCTCCATGGCATAAAAAATATAACCAATTGTTGGCTTTTCTTCACTATCAACTAAGCGAGGTACCCTTACTAAAGGCTCACAAACTTGGATAACAATTTGACGTTGAGACCAAAACTCTCCATCTTCTAATATAATATTACAACCTCCGCTCCAGTATTAGACCTAGTATACTGAGAAGCAATCCACTTATCATTTGTAAACATTTGTTTTAACTCTTTTTTCATCGAAACAAAAGACTGAAATGATAAGAAATTTGTTGCAAATCTTGTCACAACAGGATGATACAAATTCTTACCATTGGTAAATTCCTTTATCATCAAATTTAATACCCATGCAAGATTATAAATGAACTTTGTCACCTTTTTAGTTTTCTGCACATTCTCATCAATAACAGAAAAATACCTAGGATCTCCTATATTCTTCAACATTAGGTCAATGCAATGTGCAACACAAGGAGTCAAAAAAATGAATTATATGTATTCTGCAACCTTTTTTCTGCTACTTTATAAGCGGAAGCATTGTCAGTAATAAACTGAACAATGTTTTCTGGCTCTACATTATTCACAAATTTATCAAATATCGCAAACAAAGTCTCAATATTTGTAATAAGGCCTGATGCATCAATAGATTTCAAAAACATAGAGCCATTTGTAGAATAAACCAAAAAATTTATAATAGGCTCTTGTCTCATATTTTTCCAACCATAACACATAATTAAATATTTATAAGTACCCCAATTCACTCTTCTTTCAGCCAAATCACTTCTAATTTCAGAAACATAACAACTCAAAAGTCTACCTCTTAAGTCATCAATCGAAGGACCTTTGTATCCTGAATCATAAGAGGCTATTGCATCCATCATAGGTTGATAATAATAAGACTGAGAAGCATTAAATGATGAACCTATATCATACCACCATCTAGCTACTGCCATATTGACGTTGTGAGTTGTATCTCTTGATTGCATTGTACTACAAATTGAAGGTTTGGCTCCAAGGGTTGTTTGTGATGCAAAGAAACTAATCACCTTCCTTCTTTTCTTCCTCACATCAGTTTCAAGTACTTCTTCTTGAGCCTGAGATGGAATACTACCAGTACCAGTACCACCACTACTACTTCCACTTCCACCTTCAACATTTCTAAAATCACCATAGAAACTAGAAAACAAACTTCCACTACCAATTTCAAAATTCAACCTTTCCCTTCTATCTCTCCTATATTGATATTCATCAAGCAATGTTTTCATTTGCTACTTCACATCATGATTTACTTTTTTACAGGGTTTCAAATCTTCTTTAACCCCAACTAAATGTTTTTTTTTAATTAGGTGATTCCTCCACTTTTCAAATGCTTGTTACAAAATAAGCAAATAGTATGGCTTCTCATACTGGGAACCAATGCAACATGAGCCCAAGCTGAATCATTGTATCTTCCTGAAGTGGGTTAATTAGGAATACCTGAATTTTTTCTATTTATCTGTAAAAATAAATGAATGCATATATCAAAATAAATAACATATGAAAATAAATAACACATAATTTCAGTACACAATATGCATATGTATCTTATATAATATAACTCATTATGTATGATTATGTTACACACAATTCAATTTCATGGAACACAATTTACTATAAGTCAAAAGCTAACAATTCAAAACAATCAAAATATATAATTACACAAAACATATATAACCACTTTCTATTTCCAACAATCACAAAACATACATAAAACAATTTCTATTCCCATTAATCACAAAACATTTATAAAACAATTTCCATTTTTAACAATTTTCAACAATTTCCATTACCAACATCTACACATCATATATAAACAATTTCCATTTTCAACAATTTTCAACAATTTTCATTTTCATTAATCACAAATCATTTATAAACAATTTACATTTCTAACATCCACAAATCATACATAAACAATTTCCATTTTCAACAATTTTTAACAATTTCTATTTTCAATAATCACAAAACATTCATAATTTCATTTTCATTTACATTTTCAACAATTTTCAACAATTTCCATTTCCATTTCCAATAATCACAATTCATTCATAAAACAATTTCCATTTCCAACATCCACAAATCATACATAAAAATTTTCCATTTCTAACAATTTTTAACAATTTTCATTTCTAATAATCACAAAATATTCATAATTTTGTTTTTATTTCCAACAAATTTTAACAATTTCCATTTCCATTTCCAATAATCACAATACATTCATAAAACAACTTTCATTTCCAACATCCACAAATCATACATAAATAATTTACATTTCTAACATCCACAAATCATATATAAATAATTTTCATTTCCAACAATTTTTAACAATTTCTATTTCCATTAATCACAAAACATTCATAATTTCATTTCCATTTCTAACAATTTTCAACAATTTCTATTTCCATATCCAATAATCACAATACATTCATAAAACAATTTTCATTTCCAACATCCACAATCATACATAAACAATTTACATATCCAACATCCACAAATCATACATAAACAATTTTCATTTCCAACAAATTTTAACAATTTCCATTTCCAATTCCAATAATCACAAAATATTCATAATTTCATTTCCATTTCCAATAATCATAATACATTCATAAAATAATTTCCACTTCCAACATCCACAAATCATTCATAAACAATTTACATTTCCAACATCTAAAAATCATACATAAACAATTTTCATTTCCAACAATTTTTAACAATTTCCATTTTCAATTATCATAAAACATTCATCATTTCATTTCCATTTATAACAATTTTCAACAATTTCCATTTCCATTTCCAATAATCACAATACAATCATAAAACAATTTCCATTTCCATTTCCAACATCCACAAATCATACATAAACATTTTCCATTTCCAACAATTTTTATTTCGATCTCCAATAATACATTCATATCACAATTTCTATTTTCAACAATTTCAATTCAAAGTTTCAAACATGAGGATCAAGTTGAAGGGTATGATATGATTTACATAATTTCCAAATGAAGAATTACATATCTTATACAATTATTCATACACATCTATTCATAACATGATGATCAAGTTGGAAGATATATTCATAACATAGGGATCAACCGATCAAGTTGAAGGATATAACTTTGGAAATGTTTTTTTTTCCTTATTTAAAGCTTTGAATCTTCTTTTCATTTATAGCAAATCATAATATTATATACACCATTCTATATTTTGTTCTTAAATATATATGTTGTTTTTACAATTTTTAATTGACATTAATAAGTCTAAGTATAAATGATTGGAACCTACAGTAACAACATATTGACAATTCGAATGCAAAAAAGTTCTTTTTGGGATACATTTATTACATCACTACTTTCACACATTATGATACCCCTCCCACACATATATATTACCAAATACTTCAAGTTTAACATAATTTATACTCAATTAATTATTTACCCAAATCTAATACCCAAATAGGAAAATATTATCATTAACTACAATCGAATTATTATTAATATCCAATTGCATAATTTTATACTCAACTAATTATTTACCTTAAGTCAATACCCAAATATTAAAAATAAAATACATTTTTTTGATTTACAATTACAAGTTACAAACTTACAACGTTAATTGTCAATTAATGATTTAGGTTTTTACAATTTTACAACTTTAATATTATCGGTTTATGTATAATTTAAATTTAAGTTGTTTCAAGTTCGATTTCAAGTTTCATAATCAGTCGTGCATTTCATTCATCCAAAAGCTTATCATACATTTTTGATAAACTTAAACCAATTTTTATTCTTTATAACCAAACAAAACAACCAAACAACTCATTTATCATTGTGACTGAAACATTTATAATTTCATTTCCAATATCCAAATCACAAATGACAAAACAAAAGCGTGATCATTCATCATTTCAATTCCAATATCCAACCCAGATACACACAAATTGCACATCACAAAACCAAGTTCCAACATCTAACCAATTCACAAATCCATCATCCAATCCAACATAATAAAAAATGCAATTAAGTAGAAAAAAGTCGAAAACTCAAAAACACTCCCAAAACCAATTCACTTACTTTGAGTCTTCTCGTTCGGTGATGGGTCAAAGGCTTTCGGGGTAGATGTGCCTGAGCTATGACCTTCTTTCCTCCTTCAGACGTTCAGTGGCGATGACGTGGTGAGGTGGTCCTCGTGGAGGAAGGTTGAGGACGATAGTATCTTTGGGGGACATCAAGGGAGGAATCGAGGAGGATGAGGGAAGGAGCAGTATCACCACCTCACCGGAGAGGGACCAGTCACCAGTATCGTCGAAGATGAAGATAGTGAAGAGAGAGAGAGAGAGAACGGTGGCAGTGGTGAGTGAAGAAGTGAGACTTAGTGAGAGAGAGATAGAAAAATGAGAAGGAAGGTAGAAGAAGGTTCAGGAGAGTGGAGAAGCGAGGGGTCGACGACGGAGTTAGTGAGAGAGAGAGAGAGAGAACAGAAGCAAGGAGGAGAAGGTTTGAGAGAGAGTGAGAGAGTGTAGATGTAGCACCCCACTCCCGCCAGACCCGAACCCGATATCGACGGTGATATCCGAGCCCGTGTCCCGCGAGGGTGGCG
>JANITW010000004.1:11817223-11832392 GCA_027564335.1 Erythroxylum williamsii | reverse complement strand
AGATCCGATAATTTTTTAACGAGTGATTCTAACTATTATCTCACTATTAGACAACCATAACACGTTTATATCTGTAGATTAATGCCTCCAATTAGAAGGGCACGTATTAGACATCTAATGCAAATCAGTTTCGGCAGTTTGTTTTAGTCTTTTAGATGGTATGTTGTCGAAGTTGTAATGACACACCTTACACGTGACATAATTATTGCCAAAATATACTGATAAAAATGATGTCTCCACTCATAGTGACAATTTCCGACATCCCATGCTATTTATACATATATTCTATAAGAGCTCTATAAACAAAGTTAGGAATATCGTATAGGATTAGTACTAGATTGAATTCTAATATAATACTGTATCGATATTGATCAATATCAGATACCATTTCAGATAATTTTTTAATTTTATAAAATAGTTTATAAAATTTTTAAATTTTACAAAATAGTTCATTCGTATATTATACAATTATATTGTATACATTACTAGTTTACTGATTACGTCAACCTTGTTTTCAAAAATCATAATAATAAATAATAATCACAATTAATATGAAATAAAAATAATCTTTAAATATTTCACATATAAATAATAATCACGATTAATATTAAAAAGATAATCATCATCGTACAAATATAAAATTGAGAATGATAAAAAGTTTTTAAAATATTACAATAATATAATTTCATCATTTTAATAAATAATAATTGCATCAAAATATTCAATAAAAAGAACAATAAATATTCTTAAATAATTTACAAAAATAATTCATGACGAATAAACAATCAAGTAGAGGTTAAACCTAAAGCAAAAACATTTACAGTTACATTGCATATATAGAATTTAACATAAACATCAAATATAAGTAAAATTAAAAGAAGAGGAAAAACAAAAACCTGAAACGATATTCAATCGTCAACGAGAGAATACCTGCTATAATTGCACTGACTCTAGTAATCATTTAGTACAAAATCCTCATCATTGAGAGGAGCTTCATCATTATTATCATTCAAAAAATGACATGTTAATGCTTTCTTATCTAAAATTATCTTTCAAGTCATTCACATCTACCATATTCGATTCTTCAAAACTCTAATCCTTCAAAAGATCAATCTTATCAATGAAAATTGGATCAGTTGAACTACTTGTGCTATTAAGACTCCTAGTAAACAATTAAATTTAATTATTAGAAAATTATATCGAAATTAATAATGATAATAATGAAAATAACATACCTTTCTCGAAGCTTTAAATTATAACAAATAAAAACCAAGTCATTCAACCTCTTATGCTCCAATATATTCCTTTTCTTTGAGTGGATAAATTCAAATGTGTTCATGTTTTGTTTACAACCTGGTGCACTCACACATTGACTTAAAATCTGAATTGCAAACCTTTTTAATTCTAGAACACCATTTTCGAATTAATCCTACTAAGAAACTGTAAGTTATAAGATAACAAAAGTAGTATTATAAACAAAATAAAGTGATAATTAATTTTCAACAAATAAGAAAAAGGAAATAACTAATACCTGAAGAAAGTTTTTCTCTTTGTCAAATAGCAATCGACATTCCAAAATCTCTATAAGACAACTTGTAAAGCTCCACTTGTGAGCTTAAATATCTTGCATCACATCAATGCTAACAATTCTTATAATAGTTAAAAAGCATTCCTCTATTAACTTCAGCTTATTTAGTAAGATACAGTCTAAAATAGACACTAGGATTCAAAAATGCCTCAGTTGTAAATAATGGAAAAGAAAGTTGTCCTTCTCTTCTCTCATTAATGATTGAAAGATATGGTGTTTATAAAGAAGACCAGTGTTTTAGATTAGCCTTGATTGCTTCAATCGCTCTCTTCATGACATCAAAAATATAACCCACTATTGGCCTTTCTTCACTATTAACCAAGCGAAGCACACTCACCAAAGGCTCACAAACTTGAATAATAAATTGACATTGAGACCAAAATTTGCTATCTTTCAGTATAATATTACAAGCCTCTATTCTAGCATTAGACCTAGCATGCTAAGATGCAATCTAATTATCACCTGTAACCATTTGTCTTAACTCTTTCTTCATCGAAACAAAAGACTAAAGTGATAAGAAATTTGTGAAAAATCTTGTCACAGCAGGACGACACAAATTCCTACCATTAGTAAATTCCTTTCTCATCAAATTCAATACCCATGCAAGATTATAAATGAACTTTCACCTTTTTAGATTTCTGCATAGTCTCATCAATAACAGGAAGATACCTAGGATCCTTTATATTTTTCAGCATTAGGTCAATGCAATGTACAACACAACGAATCCAAAAAAATGAATTATACGTATCCTGCAACCTTTTTCTTGCCACTTTATTAACAAAATCATTGTCAGTAATAAATTAAGCAATATTTTTCTACCCTACTTCATCAAATATCGCAAACAAAGTCTCAGTATTCTAATAAGGCCAAATGCATCAATAAATTTCAAAAACATTGAGTCATTTGAAGAATAAACGAAAAAATTTATAATAGGCTATTGTCTCCTATTTGTCCAACCATCACATATGATTGAACATCCATAAGTAATCCAATTCACTCTTTTTTCAACCAAATAACTTCTAATTTCATAAATAGCACAATTCAAAAGTTTATCTCTTAAGTCATCGATCGAAGGACTTTTATATCCTGGAACATAAAAGGCTATTGCATCCATCATAAGTTGATAATAATAAGACTGAGAAGCATTGAATGATGAACCTGTATCATACTATCATCTAGCTACTGTCATATTGACATTGTGAGCTACATCTCTTGATTGCATTGCACTACGAATTAAAGGTTGGCCTTCAAGAGTTGTTTGTGATACAAAGAAACTAGTCACCTGTTCTTTTCTCTTCCTCACATCAGATTCAAGTACTTCTTCTTAAGTTTAAGATGGAGTACTATCACTACCACAAACACCACTACCACTATCACTTCCATCTTCAACATTTCCAAAATTACCATAGAAACTAGAAAATAAACTTCCACTACCAATTTCAAAATGCAATCTTTCCCTTTTATCTCTCTCATATTGATATTCATCAAACAATATTTTCATCTGCCAGTTCACATCATGACTTACTTTTTTACAGGGTTCAACATCTCCTTTAACCCCAGATAAATGTTTTTTTAATCGGGTGATTCCTCCACCTTTCAAAGGCTTATTACAAAATAAACAAATAATATGGTTCTTCATACCAGGAACCAATACAGCATAAGCCTAAGCTGGATCATTGTATCTTCCTGAAGGGGGTTGATCAGGAGTATTTAAACTTTCTTCCATTTATCTATACACATAAAAATAAATAACACATAATTTTAGTACACAATATGCATATCCATCTTATATAATGTAACTCATTTTGTATGATTACATTACACACAATTCAATTTAATAGAACACAATTCACTATAAGTCAAAAGCTAACAATTCAAAATATTCAACATATATATCATCACAAAATATATATCAACAATTTCCATTTTCAACAATTTCTATTTCCAACAATCACAAAACGTTCATAATTTTATTTTCATTTTCAATAATTTTCAATTCCAACAATCGCAAAACGTTCATAATTTCATTTCCATTTATAACAATTTCCAATTCCAAAAATCACAAAAAATTCATAATTCTATTTCCGTTTCTAACAATTTCCAACAATTTCTTTTTCCAACAATCACAAAACATTCATAATTTCATTTCCAATTCCAATAATTTTCAACAATTTCCAATTCCAATAATCACAAAACATTCATAATTCCATTTCTATTTATAACAATTTCTAACAATTTTCAATTCCAACAATCACAAAATATTTATAATTCCATGTCCATTTCCAACAATTTACAATTACAATAATCACAAAACATTCAAATTTTCATTTACGTTTATAACAATTTCCAATTCCAATAATCACAAAACATTCATAATTTCATTTCCATTTCTAACAATTTACAATTACAATAATCACAAAACATTCATAATTTCATTTCCGCTTATAACAATTTTCAATTCCAACAATCACAAAACATTCATAATTCTATTTCCATTTTCATTTCCAACAATTTTCAACAATTTATATTTCCAACAATCATAAAACATTTATAATTCCAATTCCATTTTCAACAATTTCCAGCTCGATTTTCAATAATCACAATACATTCATAAACTAATTTTCATTTCTAATAATTTTCAACAATTTCTATTTCCAACGATCACAAAACATTCATAATTCCATTTCTATTTCTAACAATTATCAACAATTATTCAATTCCATTTCCAACAAATATCAACAATTTCCAATTCCATTTCTAGCAATTATCAACAATTTCCAATTTCATTTTAAAAAATTATCAATAATTTCCAATTCCATTTTTAACAATTTTCAACAAATTTTATTTCCATTTCTAACAATTTTCAACAATTTTCATTTCCAACAATTGTAAAATATTCATAATTCTAATTCAGTTTCAAACAATTTCCAATTCCATTTCTAACAATTATCAACAATTTTCAATTCCATTTCTAACAATTTTCAACAATTTCTATTTCTAACAATCACAAAACATTCATAATTCCATTTCCATTTCTAACAATTTCCAATTCCATTTCTAATAATCACAATACATTTATAAACCAATTTTCAATAATTTCTACAAATCATACATAAACAATTTTCATTTCTAATAATTTCAATTCAAAGTTTAAAAAATGAGGATCAAGTTGAAGGATATGATATGATTTACATAATTTCCAAATAATGAATGACTTATCTTATACAATTGTTCATACACATATATTCATAACATGATGATCAAGTTGGAAGATATATTCATGACATGAGGATCAAGTTGAAGGATATAACTTCTTTGGAAAAAAAAATTTCTTATTTAAAGCTTTGAATCTTTTTTTCATTTCTAACAAACCATAATATTATATACACCATTCTATATTTCATTCTTAAATATATAAGTTAGTTTACAATTTTTAATCTTTATTAATAAGTCTAAGTATAACTGATTAGAACCTACGTACAATAACAACATGTTCACAATTTGAAAACAAAAAAGTTCTTTTTTGATATATTTATTACATCACTATTTTCACACATTATCTATTATAAATATTTATGATACCCTGCCCACATATATATATTACCAAATAATTCAAGTTCAACAAATTTTATACTAAATTAATTATTTACCCAAAACTAATACCCAAATAGGCAAATGCTATCATTAACTATAATCGAATTATTTTTAATTTCTAATTGTATAATTTTATACTCAACTAATTATTTACCTTAAATCAATACCCAAATATTAAAAATAAAATACAATTTTTGATTTACAACTTATAACGGACAACATTAATTGTCAATTAATGATTTAAGTTTTTACAATTTTATAAATTTAATAACTTTTATATTATCGATTTATATGTGTTTTAAATTTAAGTTGTTTCCAATCCAACTTCAACTTTCTAAGTTTCATATTCAATATTCAATAAGGCAGGCCGTGCATTTTATAATTTTCATTCGTCCAAAAATAAACCATAAATTTATGATTCTTTATAACCAAATAGAATAACCAATCTTTATTCTTTATAACCAAAGATAACAACCAAACCATAAACAACCAAACAGAACAACTCATTCGTTAGTCATCACTGTGACTGACATACAACAATTTCAATATTTAGATCACAAATGACAAAACACAAAACAATACCATGAGCAACTAAGCATTTAACAATTCAATTCCAATATCCAACCAATCCAGATACACCCAACCAATTCAAATACATGCAAATTGCACATCACAAAACCAACTTCCAACACCCAACCAATACCATAATCCATCATCGAACATTCACAAATCTAATAAACAATTCCAATCCAACATAATCAAAATTGCAATTAAGCAGGAAAAATTTGAAATCAGAAAAAACAATCACGAAACCAAATCACTTGCTTCGGGTCTTCGGTTGCCTTTTCGGGTCTTCAGGTTGGGTGAAGAGTCAGAGGCCTCTGGTGGCTTTCGTGTATATGAGCCCGAGTTGTGACCTTCATTGAGGTGTAGCGGTGGCGTCTTCGAGTTCCCGTGGAGGAAGGCTGAAGACGATGGCGTCTTCGGGGGAAGCTAAGGGAGGAGCCGAGGAGGATGAGGGAAGGAGGAGAGCAAAGACAGGAGAGGGGAGAAGACAGAGATAGTGGCGGTGGTGAGAAGCGAGAGTAAGTTTTAGGGTTAAATTTTTTATATTTGCAAATTGATCCTCCATCTTTCTAAAGTTCACGGTACTAGCCAACATGTCCTGGTATTATCGGTACCGGCCAATATCGAACAAAAAAAAACAGTATTGATGGAACGAATATCGTTTTGTTTTTTTGCCAGTACGAAACGATAACCGTATCTGTGCTTCGAACCGGTTTCCTATATTTGTTTTAATTTTCTTTCCTTTAACTTTGTACTGTTTATAGGAGGCTCTTTTGACCTAAGACTTAGCAATTAGCATACAATTCTCACATTAATGTTTAGGTACTCTTTAGGGTTAAATTTTTTTATATCTACAAATTGGTCCTCCATCTTTCCAAAGTTCACTTTACCGGGTGGTATGTGCCAATATTATCAATACTGACCAGAATTTGGGGCTGGTATCGATGAAACGAATACCGTTCCATTTTCTGGCAGGTACAGAACGGTGTCCATATCCATGCTTTGAATTAGTTTTCTATATTTGTTTTAATTTTCTTTCCTTTAACTTTGTACTGTTTATAGGAGGCTCTTTTGACGTAGGACTTAGCAGTTAGCATACAATTCTCGCATTAGTGATTGGGTACTACACAGAAATAGAGTAGACTCTTCGTCTCTTCACCTCTATGTAATAAGCAACAACTCTCTTTGTAATCTTCAACGCGGGCTTTCATTAAATATCCGCGTTGTCTGTCTGATTTTTCCGAAAGGTCTAAGTACCAAATTCTAAATCCAATGGACCCCAAGTAGGTGCTTTTCGGGGAACTTGCTAGAGCCGGATGTAAAGACATGAGAAATTGAGAATGGCATTCTATGTAATAATCTTCAACTGCAAGGTTGTTGTACAATGCTAATCATATATAAGCATCTCTGCCTTCCATTTTTCTCTACACAATAAGAAGACAGCCTTCTGCTACAGACTATTGTACTGAGAATAAAAATGTTTTCGCGTACAGATTTCTTCAAAACCCTCTTTTTCTTCTTCTTTAGGATTCTCTTCAAACAATTTAAGCATGCAAAAGGTCCGCATAGAAGTTTTAGCAATGCGAATGTTGGTCAGAGTAAACATCAGAAGTACTCTTCCCTTGCCAACAGGTCAGACCTGTCAAACAAAACCTTGGTTTTCAATGTGGAAGGAGCTTTGCTGCGATCCTCCTCTACGTTCCCTTACTTCATGCTTGTGGCCTTTGAAGCCGGAAGCGTCTTAAGGGCTCTAGTTCTCTTTCTTCTGTACCCTGTTATTTGTTTAGTTGGTGTAGAGATGGGTTTAAAGATTATGGTTTTCGTATGCTTTTTTGGGATAAGAAAGGACAACTTTAGAGTTGGAAGAGCAGTTCTGCCAAAATTTTTCTTGGAGGATGTTGGGTTGGAGGCATTTGAGGTGATCAGAAGAGGTGGGAAGAAGGTGGCAGTCAGTGACTTTCCTCAACCAATGATTGAGAGTTTCTTACGAGAGTATCTCGAGATTGACTTTGTTGTTGGGAGAGGGTTAAGATCATTTCATGGTTATTTTGTGGGGTTTATGAATCAGGGAAAGGAGGAGATGGTTACTTTGGAGGAACTACTTGCAGACCAAAGGTTACTTGCAGACCAAAGGTTACTTAGCCGTGATGTCATTGGCATAACGACCTTCGACAGATCCGCTGAACATCAGTTGTTCTCTTATTGCAAGGTAAGTTATTTATGATCTTTTGTCAACGTCTTGATACCCGAGCAAACTTGGAAGTCTGAAACTGGCATGATCCTATTCATTTTCTTTCTTCCCATATAAGAAACGGCATAAAAAGCCATCTTCGAAATTAATCAATAAATTGTGGTTTGTGGAAAGTCAATTTGTATGATTGTTTAATCAATTTTGAATAATTAAAAGCTCCAAAGTACAATTAATTTTCAATCATATTTAGTCTAGATGTTATCTTTTATCAGTAGCTCCGAAACCACCGGGGAAGAGTTATTGGTAACTCTGCAGATTCCAATTTTGCATTCAATTCCTTATTCCCATGAACATGATTGCCCCCTCTTTTAAGTATAGTTTATCAGAGATCCAGGCTCTGACCAAATCTATTTAATGCGGGGTAGAAGAGTGGTCTTATATCAACTACCAAATCGACAGTATGCCCATGGCGAAGTCTTATCACAGCAATCAAACCTTCTGATTCTCAATAAAAAATTTTCAAGAAGTAAATTGAAATAACAATCATGTCTGGCTTAATATCTACATTGCTAAAGTTCCTTCCATTGTGGCAACAGGAGATTTACTTGGTCAGAAGATCAGACAAGAGAAGCTGGCAATGTCTACCCAGAGACAAATACCCACAACCACTTATTTTTCACGATGGCAGGCTCGCAGTAAGACCAGCCCCGCTCCCCCTTCTGGCTTTGTTCATGTGGTTACCTTTTGGTTTTGCCCTTTTCCTAATCAGAGGCTTGGTTGCTTTGACTCTTCCCTACGATATTTCTGTTCCTCTGTTGGCGTTCTTCGGCCTCCGGGTCTGTATGTCACAGCCTAAAACTAAAAGCTCAAAGGCTCTTTCAGGACAAGATGGTCGTGAAAAACCAAAAAAGGGTTTACTCTATGTTTGTAATCATAGGACTTTACTGGACCCTCTTTACCTGTCTTTCACATTAAAGAAAAATTTCACTGCCGTCACGTACAGCCTCAGCAAAGTGTCAGAGATGCTTTCACCAATCAAGACCGCAAGATTGACTAGGAATCGTCATCAAGATGGAAAAATGATGGAACAGTTATTAAGTCGAGGTGATCTTGTGGTTTGCCCAGAGGGGACAACCTGCAGAGAACCATACCTATTGAGATTCAGCCCTTTGTTCTCAGAGATGAGCGATGATATAATTCCTGTTGCTCTAGAAACTAATGTAAGTATGTTCTATGGGACAACTGCCGGTGGGCTCAAGTGCTTAGACCCAGTTTTCTTCCTCATGAACCCTACGCCAACTTACACAATCAAAGTGCTGGAAGGTGTATCAGGGCTGACCAAAAACCCTGATGACGATCAAAAATCAAGGTTTGACATTGCCAATCATGTACAAAGTGAGATCAGTAAGGCACTAGGATTTGAGTGCACCAAGCTGACGAGAAGAGACAAGTACTTGATTTTGGCCGGTAATGAAGGCATAACTGGTGCAACTAACAAATCCTCAACAGTTGAAGATGCAACGGCTAAGAGTTCGAGAAATTGGACCTTTGATGGACGACATGTTCGTTAGTTTTTGGAGTTTCCAGGCAGAGAATCTATAGCTTCTATTCAATGCCTTCATTCTTTCCAAACGATTAGGATACTAGCTATTGAAAAAGAAAATTTCTTAGTCTTATTTCTATGTTTTTTATTGATAAGTTGTAACAGAGGTTAGTTTCCTAAAGAAAATTGATACTGCTCCACAATGATTGAGCTGTATATATGTATTGTATTAGGACTTAAGACATCGTATAATTATATGTCTTTATAACATCAAAAAGCATAAAACTGTTTACATGTATTTTATGATCAATTAGCTTATACCACATATCAGCATATGAATGTGCCGAGCCTTTTTCTTCATGTGCCTATTCCCCCTATTTGATGCATCTTTACTCCACATTTGATGCATGAGTGCCACAATATCATTGATTACACCACCATTTTTACTCGGGGAAAGTAGCATCTTCATTTAATTCATGGTGTTAATCAAAACATAACAGAGAGTTGCAAGTGGACCATGAGATAATAAAATAGAAACTCAATCTTGCTTTCCGGGATTTACATATGTTGCTTTTTTTTATATAATCTTTTTCATGTTCCTGCCGGTCAGGTCTTTCACTTTCACTCTCTCGTCTCTTTTCTTATGTACTACTTCTCCATATATATCACATCATTCTTCTCTAGGTAGGACTTAGGAGAATGATTCGATTCTTTACTACGTACTTAATGTTATCGAGAAAAAATAAGTGATGAACAATTCAAGGTTTGACGCTGATTGAGGATCGGGAAATTAAAGTTAGGAGAATGACGTTTGATCTTGATATTTGTAGTTATTTGTCCTGGATCTTGCGTTTTTCTAGGAACTTCAAGTATTTTTAAAATGCCATTACGAGGCCTAATTAATAAACTCTTGTATTAAATTCCACTCAAACGCTAAGGCTGCAAGTGGTTTTAGTGAGATATGCGCCTTGGCATTATGTCAAGGTCAAGACCAATACAATTTGACGGCTTCATGCTATATACTTAGATAATGAACGAGAATATATAATTACTCAAGCATTCACGAGCTTTTTGGCTTTTACCCAACTCGTTACCTTATTAACGACAAAAATTCAGGACAAAAGCAACTCCCCCAAACCAAAAGCGTTCCAGAAAGTTGGGAGAACCGAATTGGTAATCGGCGTTTACTTTAACTCGTTACCTTATTTATTGAACGGCATATTTCCAAACTTCTGGAAAAAGTAAAATCAAAAGATGCATTTTCTTACACATGATTTAGCATTAAATAAAAAAACAAGGACATGTGAGCTAGTAGTAGGATCGGCTTGTTGTTCTTGTTAAGTAATTGACTTTTAGCTAATGTGGAAACAGGTCGCCAAGTATTTATGAGTAGACACAAATTTCTTCGTTGCTTTGATTATCTAACGCCGCAACACCGTCCATTTTGAGAACAAGTATGAAAGAGTGGAACTTTCAAAAAAAAAAAACAAGTGTGAAGGAGTGGAAGAAGGTTGACACGTTCTACGTTTTAACGTTTGCTTTAATTGTTTTGTTCCAAAAGTCCAGCTTAGAGGGAGCCTTAAACAAGTCTCAAGTTTTACACACGACTTCAGAGATTGGTAAATAAATAAATAAACAAAACACAACTACTAAATGCACCGTGCTCATTTGGTGACTTCCAGGTTGCGCGCTGTCCAATCAAAACGAGATGCTTTTACTTCCGCCCTTTGTTGACCGACTGAAATGAACTCATCCACTTTTGTCACAGGTACGTATAACTTTTTAAAATGCGAACACAAATTTTAAGACTTTACCTCTATCACGGCAATACATATAACAACACGTACGATTGAGAGAAAAATGATGATCATCTTTATTTATAAAACATATTGTCATAATATTTTAAAAAAATATAAATATATAAAGAGTAAACATAGTAATCCCTAACCAACAGTGTCTAAAGATTTCAATACATCAATATTGTATACATGTCGCACAAAAACAAGTGGGCGAAGTCCTTTAATTAAATGATCAGCAACCATATCTTCAATCCTCAAATGCTCTACTTCAATGTTACCTTTCTGGATCAATCCTTTATAGTCAAATACTTAACCTCCAAATGCTTAAATCATGTGATATTCTTATTATTGTTACTTAATAACATAACAAAAAGATTATCGCAATACAACTGAATGAGTCTAATAACTGAATCAACCACTGATAACTCAAAAATCAAGTTCCTTAGCCAAACCACCTGTGTAGTGACAACATAGCATGCCATAAATTATGCATGTATAGTCAAGGAAGTCACCAGTGTCTATTTGACACTCTTCCACGATACTGCACCATCTGTTGACATAAAGATATATCTTGATGTGAAGTTTCTGTCATCTGGACACATAACAAAATCCGAATATGTGTACCCTATGAAATTTAGATTGTTTACCATTCTGTATGTCAACATATAATCCCTAGTTCTCTTTAAATATCTCAACACTCATTTAACTGCATTCCAATGGTCTATTCCTAAGTTAGTTAGATATCTACCTAGCAGTCTTACAACAAATGTAATGTTCGGTCTAGCGCACACCTGAACATACATTATGATACCAACAATACTAAAATAAGGCATATTCTTCATAGTCTCTCTCTCTGTATCATTCTTTGGATATTGAGCCAAATATAATCTCTCTCTATGAGAGATAGGTGTTATAATAGGCTTATAATCAGTCATATTAAACATTTGCAGCACTGGTTCAATGTATGTTCTTTGTGAGAGGTTTAAAGTGTTGAGACCTGTTCTGGTGAATCTGAATACCTAGGATAAAAGATGCATCTCCAAGGTCCTTTATGGAAAATGTTTATCCACAAATTGCTCAACCTCATGCAACATGGTCAAATTGATACAAGTAACATATCATCCACATACAAAATTAGAAAGATAACTTTGCTCTCCCTTGTCATATAAGCACCTTTCATCTTTATTTTCTACAAATTCAAAAGAGGTAACAACCTCGTCAAACTTAAGATACCACTATTTGAAAGCTTGTTTCAAACCTTATATTGATTTTCTCAATTTACAAACCTTGTTAGGCTTTTCTTGATTTTAAAATTTGTTCCTTATAGACCCTTCATAAAGGTTTATATTTAGGAAAGTAGTTTAAACCTCCATATGATGTAACTTTATATCATAATGAGTTACTATTTTCATAATCACTTTGAATGCATCCTTAGAAGATAATGGAGAAAAGTAAATATTAAAGTTAATTCCTTCTCTCTAAATGAACCATTTGATAACCAAACAAGCTTTAAATCGTTCAACTTTACCCTAAAAGTCCTTTTTGTTCTCAAAAAGCCGTTTACAACTTATAGGTTTGCAATTTTGAGGTAATTATGCTTTATGGACTGGCGCATATCATCTTTCATTGTATCCCATCACAAATCTACATAGGTTCCAAAAATAACAGCTGAAAAAGTAATTAGATTGACAACATGTCCAATATGATATTCTTATTCACCCAAATAGACTATATAATCAGATGAAATGGTAGATCTTCTCACTCTAGTAGATCTTCTTAACTGCATTAGATCTTGTACCTCAGGAACCTCAATTTGTACAAGTATAAGTTCCTGTTCCTATACTAGCATGGTACCAAGACCTTGATCTACTGGTTCTATCTGTATGAGAGATAGATATGAAATAACTATAGTATCCGTCTTACTATCATCTGAAAGTTGAGAAGGACCACCTTATCATAAACATCATATTCCAGAAACTTAGTTATTTGTGATTCCACAATTCTATACCCTCCTTTTCTACGATAAAATCTGTATCCCCTAGAGTGATTAGGATATCCAACAAAACAATAATGAGTATAATGAGAATGTAACTTATTTCAGAAGGATTATATAATGTACCTCAGTAGGGTAGCCCTAAACACTAATATTGGCAAGGCTAGGCTTCCACCCTTTCCAGAGTTAAAATGGTGTCTTTGAAATTGATTTGTTTAGGACTTTGTTGAGTATGTATAAGGCAGTCTTTATGTCTTCATCCTAAAGGTAAACAAGTAGGTTAGTCCTACTCTAAGCAGTCTTTAGGACTTCATCCTATAGGTAAGCAAGTAGGTTAGTCTTACTCGATATTGACCTCATTGTTTCCTTTAAGATGCGATTACCCTTTTCAGCTACATCATTTTGCTTAAGACTACCTATTATAGTAAACAAATACACTATTTTGTATGATTTCACATGTCTGGCAAATGAACTATTTTCTTGTCTTGAAACCCCATATTTGTCATAATATTCTTCTCCACTGTCAGATCTAACAATATTGATTTTCTTTCCCAATTGGTTCTTAACTTTAACCTTAAAGATCTTAAATTTCTCAAAAACTTTAGACTTTTCTTTAAGTAAGAACGCATAACCATAATGAGAATATTAATCAGTGAAAGTCAGAAAATATCTTGAATTGCACAATGTAATTGTATAAGGTCCATAAATATCTGTATACATTTGTGACAATGTACTATCAATAAATGTGAATCCTTATGCACATTTTCATCTTCACATATCAGTGTTGAAAACATTATCAATATACTTTATTTTGAGAATTTATCACAAGAAAAATCTCAATCAGAGTGATAATCATGCAATATCGAACAATAAACATACCACATGAGATGTTTTGTTTATAGTTCAAAGCATGAAATTTTACTCCAAATTGGCTTTAATAACCTTTATTTGATTTTCCTGAATTTAACCCTTAATTATTACTAATGTAATAAATCTAGAAAAATTTTAAAAACTAACTTTATGAATTCATAGGTCCCCAAAACTGACCTAAAATAACCAAAGGGACATTTTAATAAATTCTAAAATTTTGAATATTTTTACTAGTTGTTGTAGCGCTAACGTCATTATGACGTTAACACAGAGTTTACAGTTGATGTTAGCAGTGCGCATAGGGAGAGGGCACATGTGTTGCACAGGTTAGATGTACACTAACGCAATCATATTCTCTTGACGCTCCAGACACGTGGCACACGTGCCAGACTTAAACCACCTCTAAGAAGCATTTGAGTTGTCAGGCAAGTATACCACATACACCTGAATTTTAGGCTAGTTTTTTGCCATTCAAAACTCATTTCAACCATTTTTTTTAATGTTAAACACATTCCATATGAATTCAAGAAATTATATATAATTAAAAACATAAAAATTGATTGGTTTCTTTGAGGTTTTTATGGAGAAAATCCAAAAATCTTCATTGTTATGCTTTGATACCACGTGTACCGCATAACACAAGCCTTAATTATGTGCCCAAGATCAAACATGAAAGCGAATGGACAAAGAAAACACGAGAAATATCTGTTTTTCTTTCCATAACTTTCAAAGAGCTTTTCGATACCAAACCTTTTGCATTTTCATGACGACCTTTACGAAATTCAATCAATCGGATATCGTTAACGTCTTTTTGCAACTTTTTTAAACCATGAACTTATTAACGAGTCAGAGAATCCAAATGTTCGTGTCTTACTTCAACAAAAGTAGGAGAGCTTAATCTTGTATATATAATGGTTCTGCCGGATTCTGGTTGAACGGTGCGTTGCCGTTTGGATCCATGAGTTGGCAACTTTCTGTGATGAATTCGACGTGAAGATACCTGCAAAACAAAGAAGGCTTGTCG
>JANITW010000004.1:11508337-11520735 GCA_027564335.1 Erythroxylum williamsii | reverse complement strand
AATTTGTTATTAATGTGGACATTATATTAACATTTTAAATCTTAACATTTATATTAAATGATATTGTATTTATTTTTGTACCTTCCTTTTTATTTTTAGATTACTAATTATTTATAATAATGTAAGATTAATAAATAATTTAATTTTTGTAATTGTAATTTTCATTGTACTTTGCCACAAGTAATGTAATAACTGTTGGATTTGAGTAATTTATGTTTCATACAAATATGTAAATTTAAGTATACAGTGAATTTATTGGGGCCTTTTTTTATTTCGCCCAGGGCCTATAAAAAGATAGGAATGGCCCTGCATGTCTTGTGGCTGAATCTATAAAATGGAGGGCACCTAAAACTTTTGAAGAAGCCATGACCAGAATTGATGCTAAACAGTGGAAGGAGGCTTGTGAGAAAGAGTATTCTTCTCTAATGAAGAATATGACCTGGACTGCCTAGATCTCTTAAAGTCAAGTTAATGGAAAACAAATGGTTATTTAAGTTTAAAGAATGAATAACAAAAGCTGAACCAAAAATGTACAAGGCAAGAGTTGTAGCTAATGGGTATAGGCAGAAAGAAGGAGTTGACTACAAAGAAATATTCTCACCAGTAGTCAAATTTAAGACAATCAGATTCCTAGTATTAGCTGCAGTCTATGACTGAGAAATCCATTAAATGGATATCAAGACAGCCTTCATATATGGAAAGCTTGAGGAGACTATCTACATGTGTTGGGACCCGATCTGGGAACCAGATCCCAACCGAAAAACGAACAGCGGAAAGCGGAGACAAAAACCAAACGAGAATGAAAACGAAAGAACAGAATACAGAAACAAAGTACAAAGCGGAGACAAAAGCGGAAGCGAAAATAACGAAACGAATCGAATAAGCGAATCAGATACTACTAGTGTAACGAATCAAAAGCACATCAAATACAGAGACAAGCGCAAACGGATCCGACATCCGACATCACCTAAAGATCGGGGTCCAACAACATGAAACAACTAGTCGGATTTGTAGATAAAGACAAGCCTGACTATGTCTGCTTACTTCAGAAGTCCCTATATGGGCTAAAGCAAGCACTTAGGCAGTGGAACAAGAAGTTCCAAAAGATAGCTAGTGAGATGAAATTTGCAAGAAGTGCCAGAGGGACAAAGGTTATCTTCATGCTAGTCTATGTAGACAATCTAATTATTGTTGTAAAAGAGTTAAGACAGAATAATTGAAGCGAAGAATGCTCTGAGCAAACACTTTGATATGACTTGGGAGAAGCCTAGAAGTCACTAGGGATGCAGATTATAAGGAATAGGAGGGAAGGGAAACTATGGTTGAATCAGCAGAGCTACATTTGGAAAGTACTAGCTCAGTACAACATGGAATTGGCAAAGCCTACCTCTATCCTTATAAGCTCACATCTTCAAATGGTTGCTAGTAAAAGCCCCCAAATTGAAAAAGAAAAGAAAGTTATGATAAACTACCCTTATGATGTTGGAGTTGGTACATTATGTATATAATGCTATGTACTAGGCCAGATCTTGCCTATGCTATTAGCATTTTAAGCAAGTTCATGGCAATCCCTGGTTTTGAGCATTAACAAGGACTAAAGAATGTCCTTAGATACCTTGCTGGAACCCTAAGCTAAAGCTAAGCTAGCTAAATGCAACAGTATATGTATACATAAATATATAGATGTAGATTACGCTGTAAATAAAGACACAAGAAAGTCAATTTTAATGTAATACTTTACATTAGCAGGAAACACAACCAATTGAAAAGTACAACAACAATCAATTATATCACCTTCAACTACAGAAGTAGAGTTTTATACAATTACAGAAGGGGTAAAAGAATTATCATGTCTATCAGACATCCTAAAAGAAATTCGAGCTAACCCAGCTCAAACAACAATGTATACCGACAACTAAAGTACACTATACCTGAGCAAAGATCATATCCTACATAAGAGGTCCAAGCATATTAATGTCTGACTCCACTTCATGCGAGATAGAATCGCACAAGGCTTTATCAACTTGGAGAAAATTACAGGAGAGAAAAACCCATCAAATTTCAGAACTAAAATATTAACACAAAAGAAGTTTACTTATTGTAGGGATTACTTACAGATTGTGAAGCAAGTAAAGCTAGGGTTTTTTGGATTCCCAAATCACTCTCGAATTTTTTATCAGAGTGAAGATTGATGGAATAGGAGGGAATAAATGTGATGAAAATCACGTTTACTCCACCAATCTCCAACGAGGTTCAATAAACACAGAAAAAATGAAGAATAGAAGGTGCGTGTGTGAGAGGTGTTTGAAGATGTCGAAGAAAGGAATAGAGGGAAGCTCTTGAATGTTCTCATTAAGCGAGAATCAAAAGACAAAGCTTAAGACACATCCACATTAGACACACATGACAAAAAAATAAGTCAAAAGCTAATGGTCAATACTAAGTCGTATCAACACAACAGTAACTAAGTCAGAAACATATTGTTCAAGATGTTGTCGTATTCAGCACATCTGAAGCAAAATCAACTACGCTACAACAATACTCAAAACAAACAGCTTCAAAAGTATGCATAAGTGGATCACGTGAAGAGCACCTGCACAATATTTGACTCATTCAAAGCACAACCACCGGTAACTGGTCTTTACTCCTACAAATAGGACACAATTCAAGCATTAGGACATGTTTTTCTCATTACATTGTAAGCAAAAATTTAGAGAGTGTGTAAGAATTAAAAGAGTGAAATATTTTAGAGTGTACTAGGGTACTTACTTGTAGGTACTAGGAGAGTTCATAGACTCTTGCAAGTGTTTTAGATAAACATTTAAACTCTGTAATCTGTCTCTTATTCTTGATACTAGTGGAACCACTATAGTGAGATCCTTGGATGTAGATAGCGTTAGTGCTATTGAACCAAGTAAAATCTTGGTGTTCTTTAATTTTCTGCAATCTATAACATCTACAAAATACAATATCTTTTTCAATCTTTAAGAAGTAAGACAACAATACAACACGATTATCCTAACAATTATTAATTGTATTTTTTGATTTTTAATAAATTATCGATTAAGTTACATAATTTGATCCAGATAAAGATAATGAAGTGACCCAATAAATGATATAGATTAATGGGTTAAAATTCGGTTAAAAATAGATCCCAATTAGTATGGACCAGACCCCTATTGACCTTATGATGGGAAAACACAATATAGAAGCTATATGTAAAGGTTAATGTCTCCTATAGTTGCTCATTTATCAATCATAACCATAAGGATTCTCTGACCCGTTAAAAGAGCTTATAGATTGAGAAAACTGTAGAAAAATCTAAACCTCGTGTTGGAAAATACTTTCTATAAGTCCTGGGAGATTCGTAATCGTTTGGAGCTCACAAACGGCATTAGAATCAGAGATGAAACCGAAATAAGATATTCCGTATTACCTTCGTTTTTAATCCTTTCATATATGATCCTGGATACGTAATAAAATTTGTACTATGTATTACATTTATTTCATACTAGTTCTGTTCTCTCTTTAACTTGTTCCAGTGTTCTTCAACATTTTGAGCTAGGCTCTTGTTCTTTATCGTCTCTTAAACTAGGAATTCATATATTGTACCTCATCTGTAGTCTTTTTTTTTTGTTGCCCACGAAATGTTTTAAGAGGGTCCCAACTACGGGAAGACATCTTTAAGCAATCCACACCCAGATTAATCTCCGCTCGAGCGGGAAAGGTCCCTTGCGAGAGACAAAGCTTTGACCTTCAAGTTTTAAATGATTGCATATATAAGGGGGGTTTGAACTCTCGACCTCACTTAAGTCAGGAGAGTCCCTTACTAACTCACTAACTCATGGTCCTCATACTTTTATGTTCAAATTAACATTGTATCTTCCTTTTAAACTAATCAAGCTTTTTCTATTCGTTACTATTCAACGAGCTAGTTTTGACAAAGTGCAACTAACCAAAAAGTGAAAAGGTATAAATTCAGAGTGAAAAAGTATAAATTCAGAGAGAACAACATTTACTTTAATTATCCAGAAAAAACCTAACCTAACTTGTATATGAACACATACAAAATTTGCACAGCATGTGAGCTCGTGCAATTGGAATGGAAACATTAGCTTATTCCCATAAGCTGAAGCCAACAACTCGTCTTTATGCCGACAACAGGACGGCTACACATGTCAAAGTTTTGCTTTAACCGTGACAAAAACACCAAATAGCTATAGATTAGTATAATCTACAGCTTTTCTCCTGGGCATAGTTGTGTAAAAATTGCAGCTTTTGTCCTGTACAAATCAAACCGGCTATTAACAGTTTGGAGCACAAAATGTAATCCATCAAGTTTGACTTAAAATATTATAAGTTTTAAAAATAATTAGTTATATATTTTCTTATTTTAATATAATATTATATATTCATCTCTCATAAAAAAAAAATTAAAAAACATTTTAACCTGGATTTGTGAGGCTTAGAATTTCATTTTAGTGGATGTTGACGCTTGCTCAACAAGCCCTGACACAGCTTTTCTGACATCGTATCATCCCGCGACAGGGATACTGTTCTCGCCTGTTTGCTTTCGTCAGTAGAACTGCACATGGAGATTGATGTTTTTGCAATGTTCCTTTCAGGATATATGACACCAAATCGAAGTAAATTTGACCATCGACTGCACTTTTCTTTACCTGACAAGTGTAATTGCATGCCTGTTTAGGCCACACGAGCCAAGCCTCCAAATTAGGCCTGCGAGGGCATTTATATTAAAAGACCCAATTTATAGGTGTCATGTTTTGTGCGGATATTTGACTGCTTGCTGTCGTTTCGAGATAAAAGATTTAACTGTACTGTATCCATTCTTTTGTTCGTTTTCAGGATGTCGTTTCTAAACACCAGGTATATTTAATATCATTATGCGTGCTTTGCTAAGAATCCTTCTCTAGTTGTCTCGTAGCTGATGTCTGAAACTTATGGCTCTTACATTTATGTTCTATTCATAACGTTTTTGGGAGCAGAAAGCAGACTACTTGCTGGTTAGATTAACGAAGCAAGGCTACATATACTTACGATTCCTGTTGACGTATTTCTGATAATTATAATGAGTCTCGAGTACTGCGCTGAACTCAGCTGGAATAGTCCACGAAGTACTAGTGTCATGTAATAGCTCCATCCACTGCACTGCAAGGAATAATACCGTTTTCCTTCAAGTATAAACAGAACAAAATAGGCCCGGGTAATTCAGTTAATCATTAAAAGGTAAATTGGTTCAAGGTCTTAAGTTCGAATCTCAACAACGGGTGTCAAAATCACCTTGTTGAGAAGCTAGTTAAGATTAGACCGTAATTTACTCCCTTATTATTCTATCAGATCAGGGTGTAGGAGCACTTAAGATGGGTGATTCTACCTTTTGATCTAAGAACAATGGCAATGTGTACATATGAATATATCAAACTTGACCCGTTGTTAGTCCAAGGTGATTGACGTTTAAGGAAACATCGGAGATGTAGTGGTAGCAATCTCATGCCAATCAGGTGATTGCTGGTACGACTATCCACTCGATCGGACAGAATTATGATTAGGTTGGGATAGACTTATTTCCCAATTCAATTAGAAAATTAAGAGAAGGTTTGCAAAGTAGTGCCACCTGCCAACTACTGTTTCGTCCTTATAATCTATAGTCAATCTAAATATCATCATCAGTGTGATTAGATTATGGTTATTTGCATTCTCGATGTAGACTAACTTGTAAGTTGGACAACAAGAAATATATGTCAACGGGCCACAGATTTTAATTTCGTCACGCTCGTGCAAACCATTTGAATCCCCTTTTGTGATCACTTCAATTGTAAGATTTTATTAGAAATTATTCGGACTCGCTTGTCAGAGGCTTTAATACTCCTCACACTCAACATAAGATCGTTTAAAATAAACCAAAACTTGATATCTTTGTTGATTGAAGCCAACTTGCTGACTGAAGAACAATTTCTCTCGCAGCTACTCGCACTTAATTGGTTTATCCATACAGAGTAGCAATATTATCAAATTCATACACTTTCATCATCCTTGATTCATTGGGATTTTTCGGATATGATTTTGTATTAAAAACATTAATAAAAGAAAATCAAGATTATTTATTTTATTGCTGACGGCTAATCAGAACCTCTCGTGTACCCGATAATTGCTTGACTTATCCTCCATTTGTTAGAGACGTAACAGTTGAGCTACACATCAACATCCACCCATAAGTAATGCTATTTGCATCACGAAAGAAGAGATATAAGCATACATCATCTCATCCAATAGTTATATGGATGTCATATTAGTGATAGAATTAGCGACACCCTAATGAAAAATAATAATGATCAGTGGGTCACACATGGCGTGCGTTGCAGTTTAAGTCCAAGACGGAGGGCAAGAGATGCTTAAGAATCGAAAAAGGGATAAAAAGCAAAAGAACAAAAAGGTCCAAAAGCTTGAGAAATGGCATATCTTTGTCGAAGGTCAATCGGCGGTATCTCACGGGAGCGATCAAGGAATATACAAGTAATTCCACAAAATGTCACATGGCAATCTAGGAATAGCAGAGGACCTGTTGTTTGTTAGAAATAATTGGATCGATGCTGAAAGTGGGCTGACTCCTTCCCACTTTCTTTACAATATATCTTCTTGTCTACATGCATGGCGCTTGGCCGGCCTTCACCACCAAACCAAGGCCTTGTGAAAATCATCAGAGACAGGTTATGAACTGAAGGAGAACAAAAGAATAATGACAAAGTTAGTAATACTTACTTTGATCCAGGGATCCATACAGAACGAGTATAGCGCTCAATACGGTAAGTGTTAGACTCCTAAGTTCCGGAGCACTTCTCAGCTACCTTGATGAGAAGCTTTAGGTAAGAGCTTAGCTGGATTCACGCATGAGGGAGGCATGCGAAAATAATAAGACAAATACGGGGGAGTGGGATCTGACTTGGTGCGAATTTTGGTAGAGCATCGGACCTTGTGGAGATTGACTTAGCTCATGCACGGATGAATGGACCACGACTAATGAACTTGTTGTGGGAGCATTGCATCAGGCCAATGTGCTAGTGAGCTTCGGCGAGATCACATTGCATCATCAACAGATAAAGATCGTGGGGAGATCTTGGATGATGTGGCGACAACCAGGAGTTAGAGTTACAGTAGAACTGAACATCCGAAGATAGTAGAGTTCTTCGAGGACAAGGATGTTAGTTTCCGAGTTAAATGTAATCTCTATCTTGTTGTTATCTTATCTTATCAGTTAGAGTCCTATTTAGACGGGGGTGTCGTCTAATTAGTCCACGTGATGTAATCTGATAAGGATAGATGTGATCTAGCACGATCTTAGGCAGCTCAGATTGAGTAGGATTCTGAATGTAACTTGGAAGGCAAGTTAGAATGCCTATATATAGCTCATTCGAGCCTTGCTCTCATCATTAAATCAGAGAGAGCATTCTTTGTATTCTTTTGAGGGAAAGTATATAAAGTTGGTTTTATACGGTATCTCTGTGCGTTCTTGTTGCCTTTATTCTTATTGTTCTTTTAAGCATTGTTTCTTTGAGGGTGTGCGAGCTAAACACTTCGAGGGTGAGGCAAGGCTGAGTCTTTGCTTTAACGGATTTAAGCGAGACTGTCATGCAAAGGGTGTCAGCGAGAAACTTTGGTGAAAGTTTGAGTTCCTAGATTACCTTTGTAAAAACTGGTATTATAGCCATAGTTCGGAATGGCAGTGGGAAACTTGACAAAACGGGTGTCTAGGGTGGAGGCACTCATTGGTCATATTCCTCAGGGGGAGGAAGAGGTCACTTCCCACAATACTCGGTTCGAGATGATGGAGGCACGGATCCAACAGTTGTAGGAACAGATGGGAGAGATGTTGAAAACATTAGAGGATGCTCAATTTGAGATTACCATCCTAAGGCGTGGTGTTGCAACTAGTGACGGGGATCGGGTCGAAAGCTCCACTCCACAACTTTCATCTGTGAAGGTACGTGAACCTAGGGTGTTCGAAGGCGTGTGGGACGCCAAGGTGTTAGAGAACTTCTTGTGGGATATGGAGCAGTACTTTGTGGCTGCTAGAGTATCCGATGCTGATAAGGTCAACGTAACGGCCATGTACTTGTATGGGGATGCCAAGCTCTGGTGGAGGACGAGGACCTCTGCGGAGATTAGCACGGGTAGAGTTCCCGTAGAAACGTGGGTGCAAATAAAGAAGGAGCTAAAAGATCAGTTCCTTCCTATGAATACTTCTTGGCTTGCGAGGGATGCCTTGAAGAGGCTCAAGCAAGATGGATCGGTAAGAGACTATGTTAAGTCTTTTAGCTCTATAATGTTGGATATTGAGAACATGTCAGATGAGGACAAGCTCTTCAATTTCTTATCTGAGTTACAACCGTGGGCTTAAATGGAGTTACGGAGGCAGAATGTGAAGGATGTGGTTGGTGCAATCGCTGCTGCCGATGCCTTGGTGGATTTTCGATTGGCGAACGACTCTAAGGCGAGCTCCTCGAATTCTTCTAAGGGCAAAGGCCACGCCCAACAGGAGAGGACCGAGGGGAAGAAGAAGAAGGATTCCAAAAAGGGAGACTTCAAAGGCAAGGGCAAGCAGAATGGGGGCTTGAAGAATGAGGAGATGTCCTCGAAGAAGGGCAAAATTGCTTGTTACTTATGTGGTGGTCCACACTTTACTAGAGAATTCCTGAAGAAGTAGAAACTGAACGCCCTGATTGCCAAAGAAGATGGTGAATCTTTAGAAGATGCGGTGCTAAATTTGATAGCTTTGCTTAATGCGATTAGTACTGAGTCGGTTCCCTTTGACAAACCGATGTACGTGGGTATACGGGTTGGGGAGAAAGATATGACTTCGATGGTGGATACTGGTGCGAGCCACAGTTTCCTAGGAGAGAAGATGGTTTAGAAGTTGGGCATAAGGGTGTCCAAGGCTCTGATGAGAATTACAACCCCTACGGGGAAGGCACAAGCAATTATGGGAATTGCTTACAACGTTTCAGTTAGTATTGGGAGTTGGCATGCCAAGATGAATTTCATCATCATATCATTGGAGGATTTCGAGATGATATTGGGAATCGATTTCCTCAAAGCAACAAAGGTGGTACTGTACCCAAGTTTAGCAGGTATGATATTAATGAATGAACAAAATTCCTTCTACGTGAATTGTTGTAGGTTCGCTGGTGGAACGACGAAGGCTACAACATTGGTAGGATATATTTCAGCCATGAGTATCAAGAAAGGGTTGAAGAAAGGTATAGAGCCCTATCTCGCTGCCATGTGGGAAATCAGTAAAGACCATGTAGTAGAAGTCTCTGACGAGTTTGCAAGTCTGTTGAGGGAGTTTTAGGAGGTGATGCCGAAAGAGTTTCCAAAAACTCTTCCCCCTTGTCGAGAGGTAGATCACAGGATCGAGTTGGTTCCTGGAGCGATCCCACCTGCACATGCCCCATATAAGGGAACTTCGGAAATAACTTGGCGAGTTGTTAGAGGCAGGGTTCATCCAACCATCAAATGGTCCGTACAGGAGCCCAGTATTGTTTCATAAGAAGCAAGACGATACACTGAGGATGTGTATAGACTATCGAGCATTGAACAAGGTAATGATCAAGAACAAGTATCCGGTACCTTTGATTTAAGATTTGATGGATAGGTTATCAAGGGCTGAGGTGTTCACAAAGTTGGATCTTTGAAGTGGGTATTAGCAAATGCGGATAACCGAGGGCGATGAGCAAAAGACAACGTGCGTAACACGATATGGATCTTATGAATTTTTAGTTATGTTGTTTAGATTAACTAACGCCCCTGCTACATTTTGCAACCTAATGAACGACGTGTTGTATGACTTTCTGGATGAGTTTGTTGTGGTCTATCTAGACAACATTGTGGTGTATAACATGAACATCACGTGAAACATTTGAGGCAAGTATTCGCAAGACTGAGGCAGAACAAGTTCTATGTGAATATGGAGAAGTGTGAGTTTGCTCAGTTTGAGATAAGATTCTTGGGTCACGTAGTGAACAAGGGTTAGGTCAGGATGGATCTGAAGAAAGTGAAAGCAATAGTTGAGTGGCAAACTCCTACGAGAATATAAGAATTGCGGAGTTTTCTCAGCCTGACGAACCATTACAGGCAGTTCATAGTAAGATACTCAAAGAAAACGACCCCATTAACAGAATTGTTAAAGAAGAAGCAAGAGTGGTGTTGGTCGAGTGCATATGAGGAGGCATTCGAAAAACTTAAAGCTGCGATCTCAACCGAACTGATGTTGAAGCTGCCCGAGTTTGATCTTCCATTTGAGGTACATACTGATGGTTTGGACAAAGCCATCGGTGGAATCCTTGTACAGGAAGGTCATCCGGTTGCATTTGAGAGCCGAAAGCTCAATAATGCGGAGCAGCAGTACTCGACCCACGAGAAGAAGATACTTGCGGTGGTGCATTACTTGGAGACGTGGCGAGTATATTTGTTAGGAAACAAGTTAGTTGTTCGGATAGACAGTGTTGCTAACATATTTTTCAGGACCATAAGAAGTTGTCCGCAAAACAAGCCCGGTGGCAGGAGTTCCTTGCTAAATATGACTTCGTGTGGGAGCATAAACCAGGAAGGCACAATAACGTGACAAATGTCTTGAGTAGGAAGGAGGTATTTGCGGCCCTTTATTCGATCACGAGGGTGGAGTCCAACCTGTTGGAGCATATCAAAGCGGCAACTCCACTTGACATCATGTACTATAAGTTAATTACTTAAGTAAAGGAGGGTGTCGTACGCAGGTTTTTGATCGATGACGATGGACTATTGATGACTAAGACTAGTCAAGTTTATGTGTCGAGTTTTGGTAGATTACGGAAACAATTGTTGAAGGAGACATATGAATCGTAGTGGGTTGGTCACCTAGGAGTCCAACGAATGCTAACGCTCCTATCAACTTCCTACTTTTGGCCGAAGATGGAGGATGATATGGAATGTTACGTCAGGACGTGCCTTGTGTGTCAGTTGGATAAACTGGAGATCAAAAAGGAAGTCGGTTTGCTACAATCCTTATCTATCCTCGAGAGACCTTAGATGTTAGTCTCAATGGATTTTATTAGTGGGTTTCCAAAGGTGGACAACATGGCGTTAATCATGGTGGTGGTTGATAGATTCTCCAAGTATGCGGTCTTCATGCCAACTCCTATGACTTGTACCTCAGATGTTGAGGCCGAGTTCTTCTAAAAGAACGTGGTCAAGTATTTTGGAGTACTAGCAGATATTATGAGCGACCGAGACACCAGATTTACGGGCCGATTCTGGACGTATCTTTTTAATTTGATGGGTTGTGAGTTAAAGTTCTCAACGACGAATCACCCACAAACGGATGGCCAAACAGAAAGAATCAACGGTTTGTTGGAGGAATATCTTCGACATTACGTAAGCGCAAGTCAACGAAATTGGTTAAATTTACTTGATACTGCGCAGTTCTGTTATAACTTGCATAGATCTTCGGCTACGGAGAAGAGTCCCTTTGAGATTGTGTTGGGACAATAGCCTCTCACTCCTTTAGAGATCGCTCAACAAATGACAAGTGACAAGTGTCCTGTGGTGCATAAGTTTGCGAGGGAGAAGCAAGAGATGCTAGATGAGGTGAGGGACAGTCTTCGTAAAGCTTCTCGATGGATGAAGAAGCAAGCGGATCTTCAGAGGAGACCGTTGGAGTTTGATGTGGGAGATAAGGTTTTGTTGAAACTAACCCCACAAATTTGGAAGAAGATCTCAAGCAAGCAAGTGCATAAGGGATTAGTGCCGAAGTATGATGGACCGTTTGAAGTGTTACAGAAAGTGGGGAACGTAGTATACCGATTGAAGTTACCCGAGCGGTTAAAGGTATACCCTACTTTTCATGTTAGTTTTCTCAAGCCTTACTATAAGGATGCATCAGATCCGAATAGGATTCAGGTGAAGAGTGCACCACCGATTGTGAGAAAATAGTTCGAGGTTTAAGTGGAGAAGATCCTAGACCACTGGACCATGGGTCAACATAAGAAGAACTGAAAGATAGAGTTCTTAATCCAGTGGAAGGGTAAACCTGTCGCGGAAGCAACATGGGAGAAAGATACAACCTTGTGGCAGTTCGAGGATCAGGTGAACGCCTACCTTCAGACTAATTCGACGAGGGCGTCGAATCCATCTGGTGGGGGTGGTTTGTTAGACCCCTAAGTTCCGGAGCACTTCTCAGCTACCTTGACGAGGAGCCTTAGGCAAGAGGTTAGCTGGATTCACGCATGAGGAAGGCATGCGAAAACACTAAGGCAAATACGGGCTAGTGGGATCGGACTTGGTGCGAATTTTGGTAGAGCATCGGACCTTGTGGAGATTGACTTAGCCCATGCTCGGATGAA
>JANITW010000004.1:11462974-11479977 GCA_027564335.1 Erythroxylum williamsii | reverse complement strand
AGTCATCAGTCCATAACTCCTACTATACATATCGAAAAATTGCAAAATCAGTGGCATTGGAAAGATAACTTAATAGGCTTCAACTTTCATTTAGTCCATTTGTTCTAATTCCTTCTCAATTAATTTAGAAAAATTAGCAAAACTCTAGGTTATGGTTTCGGGTACTATTCATTCCAGTCAATAGCAGTAACTTTCCAAGCCATATTGCAACCTCTTAAAGCTAAAATTGGACAACACCTATTTCACACAAAAATGTAGCCAACATCCCAAAGTTTAATTGGGCACAAACCTCACCTCATTTTCTCACCTACACAATTAGTTATGATCAAAACATGACAATAGGTTCAATGACAATTTTCCAGCTTTCATCAACAACCTAACTCCTATCACTTCTAACATCAATAACACATCACTAAGCATCCATTTTCACCTCTAATTCAGCCACAAAACCATCACAACATTTACTTATCTAATTATACAAAAGTTGGCAGCACTTACACAAATTATCTTCCTAAGTTTTCCATTCATCTAACCTTACAAACTCAATCCAAACCAAGCCAAAATTCAATGGAACTATAGTCATTCATTTATCCATACACAAGCATGCATTTACACCCATTCAAACCTACCACTATGGTGAGCAAGTACATGCATAAATGCTCTCCATGCATGCCTCTAACTACCAAAAGAAAAGCAATACAAACATAAATACTCACCAATAAGTTGCAAGCTCTAGTTTCCTTCAAGTTCACACCAACTTCTACTTCAATCTTCCAAGCTTTACTCAATTCCTTACCTCTCACCAATACCCACGAATATCACTCCCCCAAACATACAAACCATCATCTTTACAAGGCTTCAACTAGGTCTTGGATAAGCACTAAGAAGAAACAATTAAAAAGCAAAGGAGGATGGGAGGAAGGAGAAGACCATCGCATAAGGAGAAAAAAATCAAGGAAGTTTGCAAGGTTCGGATGATAGAGAATAATGGCCTTCCAAGTGACATTTCTTTAACTTAAACAAGTAGAAGAGTCGTAGATGATAAGTATAAGGAGACAAAAGTCTTCAATGGAGAGGACACTTGGCATATTAAAGGAAAAAGACAAAAATGAACTTAATTTACATAAGTTAATCCTAAACTTTACTCTAATTTAATCTTAATCCAATTTATGCTAATGGTCCCATAACAATTCCCATAATTATTTATTCACTAATCTCATGCCATTAGGCAATCTTTTTCAGTACAGAAAAGCTCACTCAGTCAGTCAGTTGGAATTTTTCGGTCCGGGCAAGAACCCCGAAAAATTCCAGAAAAATTTCCATAAATCCCTAAAAATGTAAAACACTCAATGGCGCACTCCAAATAATTTTTCAAATACAATTATCCCATAAATTTCACAAAAGATCTCAATTTGAAACCTAAGCCGGAAAATGTCATGAATGCATGTATACCATGTGCAAGTGCAAAACAATCATCATTTATAGAGGCTGTATAATATATGTTCATACCGAGATCAACTGTAATACTCCTAACCCATCCCAATTTACTAAAATACCCTTCCCATCAGAGATGGGATGTTACATCTAATTTCTACCGAAAATTTGGGGTCCAACAATTGATGAGTTAGAAGTTAATAAATGAGATGTCATGTAGTATAGGTGAATTGAGTTGTTTTGGATGATTGTAATGATGTTAGAGGAGTGTTTATGAAAGGAAAATGATTGAGTGTGTGTGTTGCAATTTTGTAGACTAATGTTCAAGGATAGGTTGTGAATTAGTTAGGGTGGATATATGAAGTGAATTGAGTGAGCAGTGGTTTAGAAATGGTATGGAAGATGTAGAATGTGAGTTAGATTGTAAATCTGAAAATTTTATTTTGTGTAGTTTCCAATGGTTTGGTCATAACTTTTTTTATGGTTATGCTATTGAGGTGAGGGTTGGCTTGAATTAAACTTGAGAAGTTTGGCTACAATTCTTATGAAGGAAGTGCTGTCCAATTATGGCTTGAAGGATTCCTACTTTTGCCTTGAAAGTGGACAATATGTATAGGGTGAATAGTGCCAGGTTTATGAGTCTAACATTGAAGACCTGATACTTTGGGGAATTTTTCTAGGCTGAAGTAGATAGATTTTGTGAAACTAGTCTTCATGAAAGTTGAATATTTTCTTGTTAGTTTTTTATTTCCACTAAGTATGACATTTTTCGATTTTGAGGTCACTACAAGAAAAGAAAGAATTAGCGACGGAATTTATTGACGGAATTTGTACATATTCTATCAGTAAGCTTATTTAGCGACGGAATTTATTCACGAAAAAAGGCGTCAGAGATATGGCCATTACTAAATTTAATGACGGACATTTTTCGTTGGTAAATTTACTGACGGAATTACCAACGGTACAAATTTCCATCGGTACATTTACCGACAATTTTTTGTTCAGTCGGTAAATTTTTCTGTCAAAAAATTAGCAACGAAATTTGTAATTTCATCGGTAATTAGCTACAGAATTTTTTTCGTCAGTAAAATCCAATATATTTACCAACCGAATTTTTTTTCGTCGGTAAATTTGCTGAAAATTATTTTTTAAAATTTACCTGCAAACTGTTTAGTTTCTCTAGAAGCCACTATGGAGAGAACTTCATTATTTCAAGTAAAAGAAATAAAATATTAAAATTCATACTAAAACAAAACTGAAAATAAAGAACTAAAATTATTTTTTCAAATAACAAACATTTCATCAAACACCTTATATGCATCAGCAATTTATTTTAACATCACAACTAAAACCACGTCTTGTCCCTTCTATCACTAACATTTATACCTTAAAGTTGTTTTCCAATAATAAAATGCACAAATAAACGAAAGTAATAAATACCCAAATTAACTTTCGTCTGATATATGAAAATACACATGATAGTAGTTGTAAAAATACCTCTACCGAAGGACACGATGACAATAGCCGGAGAAGACAACATCGTTAAGCAGAAAAGGAGTCCACAACAGAGAAATGAGTTCTAAGAAAAATGAAAAGAAGATGTAAGAAGAAGGAAGAAGAAGAAAGGAAAAAGAAGATAGAAGTGGGAGGGAGATGTCGGGTGAGTTTATATTTAAAAAGAATTTACCGACGTAAATTTTCATAGATAAATTCAAAAAAATTTATACCGCCAATAATTCCCTCCTTTTTACCGAGGGAAAGAAAATTTTTATCGCTAAATTCATTTATCGACAGAATTTAGCTACGGAATTTTCCGTAGGTAAACTCAAAATTTTTTATTCCGCCAAAAAATTCCTCCATTTTTAGTGACGGAACATATACCGTCTCTAAATTCTGTTGTTAATTTTGTCGCGACGAATTCCCTCCAAATTTAGCCACGAGTATTAGTACCGTCGCTAAATTACTCAATTTTAGCGACGAAAATATGCTTTCCATCGCTAATTTCCAACGGTATATTTTTCGTCGGTAATTTATTACCGACGGCTATATTGCTCTGTCGTTAATGTTCGATAAAATATTATCGATGACTATATTATTCTGTCGCTAATGTCCGTTGCAAATTTTACCCAGACAAATTGCCTCCAAACTCAGCGACGAATATTAGTACCGTCGCTAAATCACTCAATTTTAGCGACGGAAAGCATATTTCCGTTGCTAATTGCTGACAAAAATTTTTCCGTTGCTAAGTTTCCTTCGCTAATCTATATTTTTCTTGTAGTGAAAGAATGAAAAAAATTCTATCGTCTGCTATGAGTGTAATAAACTAGGACATTATAAGTTTGAATGCTCGTTGCTCAAAAGAAAATAAAAGAAAAATTAAGAAAACAAAAAGAGCATGATGGCAACATGGGAAGATCTAGATTCGTCTGAATCTGAATTCGAATCAGAAATATCAAAGCACTTGTTTGGTAGCTGAAAGGGAATGCGTTGATAAGGTAATTTCTAACTTTGATGATCTTCAGGATGCTTATTTAGAATTGTTAGCAGATTCACTTGTTATCTTGAAACAATATAGGTTATTGAAAAAGAAATTTGCTAAAAATTTGAAGAATACAAAACTTTTAAAAAAAGAAAACGTCTGTCTTAAGAAATAAATAAACGATATAAAAAAGAAAGTAACTGTAGATAGATCTAAGGAAATTAATCAACTAAAACAAATGATTAATAGTCTTTCAGCAGATTTATCAAATTTTACAGAAAGTACAAAAAGGATTAATGACATAATTGGAAGATATAGACATCCAAATGATAAGAGCGGTTTAGGTTTTAATAATACTATTCATAATATTAATATTCTTCATAATAAGAGTTTTGCTCCTAATAGAAAGAAAAATAAACAATATTTTTATTATTCGATGAAACATTGTAAGGCTAACTCCAAAGGACCTAAGAAAATATGGGTACCTAAGAAGGATATAAAATATACTGCAGATCTCCTTGAAAAAAGCAACCATCACCAATGGTACTTGAACAATTGCTGCTCGCGACATATGACGGGAAGAAGGTTTATATTCCTAGACCTTCAACATAAGCAAGGATGATCGATAACTTTTGGAGACAACTAGCAGGGTAACATAGTTGGAATCGACAAAATTGGAAAAGATTCTTTTTCGTCTATTGATAATGTTCTGCTAGTTGAAGGCTTAAAGCATAATCTAATTAGTATAAGTCAATTATGTGATTAAGGTTTTGAAGTATCCTTTAATCAAAATTTTTGTGTAATAAAAAACAAAGACGGTTCTATATTCTTTTCTGTCAAGAAACGAAATAGTATTTTGCAGCCTGAAATAGTAAAAATTAAAGTTTGTCAAAAATTTTACGGGATGATTTCCTTCCATATTTACCGACTGATATTACTATGGCCTCTAAATGAAAAATTTTCCATCAATATTATTGACAAAAATTGATTTTCTATCGGTAATTTGCAACAATTTTGTTACTGACAATAATTTTTCATCGCTAAATCTACTTTTCTTGTAATGATTGCAGCAACTCTAAACAAAATCTTGCACCGATTCTCCATTTTTCATCTGCAAGGTTTCAAAATCACGACGAAGAGATTGAATTTTTACAATGATTACCTTCGAAGAGCCTTGGAATTTCGTCTGCAAAGTTACCTATGCTTCTTTAGCCGTAGTTGTTGTTGCAATTTTTGAGAAAATTGATTCATGGACTGCTTGTTAATGAAGAAACCTTTTTCTTGTTCTCTTTCAACCTTACTTCTTCATTTGTTAACCAAGTCCTAAGGATCCTAAGACTTGAACAAAGACTTCATTTTAATGCTCCATAATTCAAGCATTCTCTCTTAAAGACTGGATCTGAAGGATGAAACACTTTACACTGCCATTGGTTGCATGAGTTATGCGCCCAGTTCCAAAAGAACCTTGCTCTTGCCACAATGTTGGTTTGAAAGCAAAGAACAAATTAAATAGAAAACATAAAACTTAGAAGTTGAAAGACAAGACAGTTTAAGACTGAATTGCTAGTCTTATTGATGCAATGAATCAAACACTTAGCATGTCTTTATATAGGCCTAACAAACTAGTAGACTTGACACAAAGAAAGGAAAAAAAATCTGCCATTAAACCAAGGAACTAAAAAATTAGGAACATAAACAACGTTCAGCAATATCAATAAAAAAATATAAGTTTACTGCAGTCAATTAGTTACTTTGAATCATTCTCCAACAAAACTTTCATGGTTTGAATTATTTCTTGTACCAAGCTTGTTAATTTGCATGAAGGCGATCCGTGATATATACAGTAACCCTACCACGAAATGCGCATTGGTCTTACAAATATTATTTTCTCGGATACCACGAGTATAGAACTAAACAACCAAAGTCCATGAACCGTTCAACCGTATACAATATATTACTCAAAGACATGTCCGGAGCAAAGAAAAGAAAGAGATAAGAACAAGTAGCATACTTGCGTGCAAGTTTATCGAAAATTCAAAAGGGTAGTTTAACCACTGCTTGCTTATATAGAGCAGGATAGTCTAGTGTTCTTGTTAACTTACGTTGGTAGTTTCTGTTGAAGGGCATGGCTTCGTTGGTGCTGCTGCTGGAAACTCTATTGAGAATCCGACAGCGTAATATTACACCAAATACAGAAGTCGCACAATCCAACTGCAAGACCAGCAACAACTACAGCCACAGCATTACAAACTACGGGATTGAAGAGGCTGTCTCTAGTTTTGTGATCGAAGACCAGAGTGTCCATATCTGGAACATGGCCGAGTCATACCTGTGACCTTGGAAACAGTATCCGTAAGTACATGTTTACAGTTATGTATATTAACTAGTATACCTCTCAGTTATCTATATTGCTGTGATGAAATGCAGTAAAGAGATTGACACTTACATAAGAATGTTGAAAAAGGCAAGTTGCAATTGAAAACTTGACCTTTATATTCTATATATGAAAGCGTACATACATTAGTTTCCACAGGAGTTAGGTCTACTGTCCCTATAGAAATTAGCCATTTTTTATCAGGATATGCAACCAGCTAGTGCATCATCTCCTTCTGTGGTAGCTTCAGTCATTCAATATTCCACGCTGTACCAATTGAAAGAGTAGAAATATAAATTTTCTTTACTCTTGTTTGTGACAACTAAATAATTGTGCTTTACCTTTGCAAATTATCGGTTGACGAGATCCAATTATCCAAAGAGACTTACGAGCAATGACTAGAATGAATATAGTTTATGGGCTTACAGCTCCAAGTTTGTAACTCCCCTTGAGGTCTAAATTGATGATGGAGTTACTGTATAGTGCCTGACCCGGAAATTGCTGCCTAAATCATATCTTATGTTGGACTTTCACAACAAGGCCCAGAGCTGCTATGGAAACTTGAATGGAGCCCAGAGATGGTACGGAAGGGTCTGATTTGGGTAGCTGAACCAGTTTTCTTGCAAGGCAGGAACTCTCGTTACAAGGCCTTTCCCTAGAGCCTTTTCGGAGAGGATAGCTGTCCACAGAACACTGAAGACCTTTTGTTTTAAATCGTGGAATCCTTTTCTGAGCAGCATTATTAGTCAAGCCAACGTAAGCAGTGACTCCATTGTTTGTAAAACTTACTCATTAAGGACCACAATGCCCCTTTTTCTTTTTTTCGTTTTTCCAACAATCCCCACTTAAAACCGTTTACTTGGAGTTTACTAACCAATTTGCGCTATTGCGTCTAGAAAACTACGTGTAAAGATGTCCGTAGGGTTGCTGCTCCTAGTCTTCTTGATTAGTTGCCTACTCATTATTGTTATTACTTCCTATCGTGAATTATTTGACAAAGCGAATGAATGGAATGGAAAAACATGAGAATTGAAACGTCTTCTAGATTTTTTATAAAAAAATATTATCCTACATACATACATAACTGTTTTGATAATCCTTTTAAGAAGCCTTATAACATTCAACTTACGAATACAACTTTTTTCTACAGAGACATTTCATATACGTTAAGGATTAAAAATTAAAAAAAGAAATAACTTTTGTAATAATAAAACATCTACATTACTTTCAATTTTGGTTCAACACTCACTCTCTTTCAATTGATGTAACTTATCTATAGATTCTCATAATTTGAGGCAAAAAATTTTAGAATGAACAGAAAATAAGTATGCGTAAAAGCAAACTCATTTGACTTTGCTAACTTTTCTTGTTAACTAGCTAGGCTGTCATGACTAGTTGCTCACGTCGCAGCATTCGGAGTTGACAATCCATCTCCTACAGCGATTGTTGATCATTCATTAGAACTTAAGTTGCAAGACATTTTCTTCATATATCTTCACACTTTGAAATTTCAAATTAAGAGCATTTGTTTCAAGAGTTGCGGCAGCTAGTGCTTGTGAGTCGAGGAAGCCTGTCTCACCAACCCTTTGAAATGTCACGAAAATAGTCCACAATCCTTCCATTTCCAATCATTTCATGAGATTAACAATGGTTGCACGGAATTACATGTACATGTGGCCCTCTAATGGTTCAACCAATAGGAGTTTCCTACTTGCAGGACATTGAAAAATTGGGGATGAGATTGCCAAGAGATAAATGGCACAGAGGAACCCTAAACCAAACTCAGAAGTCAGAACATCAATGCTTTTCGTACAAATAACCAACGTAAACTGATAGGCTTGCAGCCGGAAAAGTTGCTTTCATATGCTATCCCTTTTATTTAATCGATACATTATGCTGTACCTTTTATCATTACATGAAAATTGATGCTGGTGTTGAACAGCTAGGGTAGTTCAAATGGGCTTGAGATGGTCTGTTTTGGATTATCTGTGTGCCAACTTCTCCTAAAATTGGCACATGATGACACAGAATTGAGAGCAGACGATCTTATCCCGTTCAAACGAATGGAGGATTCCTTTTGGAAGTCATAAACTCTTTAATCTCTTTAAACATTTTGAATTTTAAGTATAGTTAATTTTATCCAATAATTTATTTAAAATAGATAATTTATAAACTATTATACATATTTAAAAATTTTAATTAATACATGAAGTAATAAAAAAATGACAGGAAACAAGAATGCTTATATTTTAGCATTTATTGAACCCAAGTCCATATAAAATTTGTGGAGCCATAAGGTGGTAGGCCTGAAGTAGAGCATTTGAGATATGAAGAAAAACCATGGAACTAGTTAATGATAAATACAAAAGTCAACTTTTTTTTTTTAAATAATAACCGCACTATGGAATATTCGGAGTCTAAAAGGCAAAAGCTACAACACTGCCTTAAAAAGGCAACTAGAAGTGCAAGCTTTGTTATAGTGTTAAAAGACAAAATCAAAGGTTATTATGTTTAAGACATAGTCGTAGAATGTTGAAAGAGCGAGAGACACGATGCGTGACGCAACCGAACAACATGTCACATGAGCTGTTGCTGGAGAAACCAAATGTTCTCCTCGTTCCATAGATTCTCCATTTCATACCATCCCAAAGAGATCGGGTCAAAACTCGATCCCTTTTGGGTGTCGTCTGAATTATACCCTCCTGCTCCTGCCCCGTTATTATTCTGACAATCGCTCGGGTCGGATGTCTGAGTGTCCAAGGACTCATCGGACATCTCGGGCACCAATAGCGGGTCAATCAATTCGGATACGGGTTCATTGGCATTAGAGGCTTGACTTGGTAGGCAATAATACTGTTCATAGTCAGAGTGAATAGCCGTCGCCACTGTGGTGGGTTGAGCTGTTGAAGCTCCGGCATCCGCTGCCCGTATGCGTTCGATTAAACGGGGCATCCACACGTGACGCATGGAGTCTCTGAACTCTTTGCTGTTGACGTCACATTTGAGTTGTTTTGCCAGCTTCTGTACCCTGGTTCTCCAGTAGTTTTTTATCTCATTGTCTGTTCTACCCGGTAAGGACTGTGCTATTTTCGACCATCTGAGCCAAAGGCGCACAGATTTAAGAAGGAGGATTCGATAAACTCAAAAACTTTGTAGGAAGAAATTAACGTATCATCAAGGAAAAGAGGAGCCTTAGTACAGTACCTGTTGCCCCAACGAGAATGGAGTTCAAGAATCAAGAGCTGTTCTTGGAGGGTTATGTTCCCTCGTCGAAGATTCGGGCGTAAATAGTTCAACCATCTTAATCTGCAGCTTTTGCCAGTCCGTTTCAGTCCTGTATTCATATATACATGAACACCATAATAGGTTAAGAACAAGAACTCACGGAAAATAACAAACTAAATTTCTCAAACCCGATCTCCCAAAATCCTTGAGGTTGATATGGATTTACGGCGGGTGTAATTAAGCTTACCTGCATAGCGAGCCGCCGTGTTCCAGCGGCCTTCACCGTGGACGGTGACATAATCTGTAAGTAGGGTGTCCTCTTCAACAGTCCACGGACCTTTTCTTATGCTGGAATCCTCCTCGGAATGAAAACTTGCACAACCATAGTCTCTTACTTGAGCATCCATTTCTCTTATGCCAAGCAACACAGGGATAAGACAAGGGAAAGATTAAGTTGGATTTGTGGATATATTATAGGAGTAACAAGAAGAGAGACGGTACCGTGGTTGGTGTTGGTCTTGGAAATTAGATAGAGAAGATGGAAGTGTATATATAGTGAGGCAAAAGAATAAGCATATCTAAGTGGGTATGAAGTAATTTTCTATAGCCACAAGTTAATTATGCTGCTACTGAGTCTGAGTAGAAAGCTTTGGACGAAAATAGTTTAATAACTTTGCGGGCTTTAACTTTATGTTCGAAGTTTGACCCTTTGACTCTTCAATTTTTCAAAGACACGCACACTGGTATAAGAGATGAAGACTTTGGTCTTCGCGTGCCAGTTCCTTTTGCATATGAACAAATTAAAAAAATGAAGCACCGCACCCAACCCAACCCAAAGAGCGGATTAGTCGTTAGTTTTTTAATTGATGGTGAGTGAGTACATTAGAGGTCGAGGGTTCAACGAGGTTTACATGCTTGGTTAGCTCTTTATATAAATCGGTACCGACCTGACCCACCGACGCATCAAGTCATCTCCCGGACAGGCTTTCATACATGAAACACCGTGATTCAAATTCATAAGTTGCGTCGGGAATGAAATAGTTTATTTTTTTTAAATTAAATTCATAAATCAGCTCCCTATTTCATTTGCTTGTTTTAATAATTAAATGAAAAATTAAGGTTTTTTATTGTAGTTTTGGGTTTTTATGTTTTTAAAACAAAAACATCTTTGATTGAGATTTGTTAAAAAAATTGAAAACAAAATCTTATTTTTGTTAAGATTTGTAATAAAAACTAAAAAATGTTTTATCTTCATATTTTTTATTTTATTTTATTATTTTATTAAATTAAATTAATTAGCTCTCATAATTAATAAACATAAAATATGAATATTTAATATAATTAAGTTAATTAATTCTATACCTAAGGAGTACATAATCAACTAATTTATTAATTTCCTTCGTTACCTTGATTTATTTGTTCAACGAGATTGTGTCTTTGATTTGATTTTATTTTCTTAACATGCCCTTTAGGCTATGTTTGGAGAGCGGTTGGTAATTGAATGAAATAGAATATAATATTATTCTATTTTTTGGGAGAGGGTTTAAAATGGAATTGAATGAAATATAGGTTGGAAGGAGAGAATTTCACATTATATCATATTCCACCCTAAACAGTAAAAATGAGTTGCCTATGATTTGGGAGATTTAAAATGGAATGTAAAATGATAAATATGTACTACCTAATATACCCTTAATAATTTTTTACACTATCAATTATATCCTCAACCCTAATAACAACTAGCAAGATAATACATCTCATTATTTCTATCAAAGGTATAATGGTCTTTCATTATTATTATATATACATTACATTCTATTTCATCTATGTTTCAAATAATATTTTATTATATTAAATTATGAACCCTTCCATCAATCCCAAACAACAAATTTCTAATATTATATCCATTTACATTCTATTCCATTATAAAATCATTTCATTCCATTAAAAACTTTATGTCCAATCAAACATAGCCTTAGACTAATGAGAGGTGAATAAACAACACCAACTTTGGTGAGAAAAGAATGGAACACAACTTTCTTCAAAGGTTTTGTGAAGATATCGAGTTAAATTATGGTCAAAATATAGTGAGTAATAAGCTGGCCAATGACGAATTTCTTATGAACAAAATGATAGTCAAGTTTTATTTGCTTAGAACAAGCATTGAACATGGGATTAATAGTTTATGAAGGGCATCATAAAACCCATACAAAGAAAAAGAGAGCTCAACTGTAACAAAACTAGCCCAGCCCCTAGAAAAAAATTAAAACAAAGGAGAGTATAAATTAATAAGACAACGGATTGGTAATAAGAAATCCAACGAAAAGTTACCTTCTTCTTCTTCTTCTTCTCCCTCTTGTTTTCCATCTGGCAAGTGTATAAAAATACAACATCTTTCTCCTATATGTGAAGTTTTTCTCATATATTCTCTCATTTTGTTTATTTTGCAGTAAATTAGTGAGAAATCCTTTAAAAAGACATAGAACTTCACGTAGCTAAAACTTTTCCAACAGCAAATTCTATGCCTTTTATTTGTGATTTTTAATCATTCTAAACTAGCTTTTGTTGGAAAGTATATTGCGGTTGTTTGAGACATTTGAAGTCATGTGAAAAATAAAAATGGAGAAAAGGTGGCTAGAAAATGAGGAAAAGAGGAGTTACAAGAAGAGAAGAGGGTGAAGAAGAAGACAAATTAGGAAAATTTAAGATATATTAAAGGGCAAAATAGAAAATATAAAACTTTAAGGGTAAAAGAAAAATTTAATTCCTAGAAGGATATTTTTGTAATTATGGTTATATTAAGGGGCAAAATAGGAAATGTAAAAATTTAAGGGTAAAATTGAAAGGGTATTTTTGTAAATATGGTGGTTATATAAAGTAAGGATATTTTAATACTTAAGAATAAAAGGGAACAAAGGGCCTCTTGTAAGAGCCTGGAGCAGCCGAGGTTTTACCTGTAGATGGAGAACTAATTGGGCCCTCAATGATGAGGTGCGCCCGCTTGGCTCGCCTGTAGAGTGGTGCGCCAGTTGAGTCCTCAGAGAGGTGTGCCCGCGTATGGGGTTTCCTGGAGTCCAAAAAAAAAAAGGTTGAAAAATTTTCTTAAATAAGTCTAATATAATTTTATATTGTCTATGTCTAAAGTACGGATTAAGGAGTTGATTGGACTTATCAATCAGTTGAATCCAAAAATCAGGTAAAGATAACTTTAGATTGTACTCTTAGAATAATGTATTGTTCATAACACCTTGATTTTTATTATTAATAAATTATTTTATCATGAATCATATTTTGAATTAGTCATTAATTCAATTAATAATTGATAATTATATATATGGATTTCTAAAATATATTAATTGTGTTTATTTATTACATAAATAATTAACAAAGAACAAAATGTTCCAAATTTATATTTTCTTACGCATTATGAGGTGGATCGCTTGATAAATCAGTGAAAAAATTATGATAATTAAAATTTTCAATTATGTATGAGTTTAATTAAAAATTTTAGGGTAGATAAATCACGTTGATGAAATTAAATACAGACTGACTTATAATAGGTTGAGAATAAATTGTATAAATTATGAATATGTGGCTTGCCAAAGATAAACTATATTTGAAGGTCATAAATTAATGAGTTGTTTAAATATGAATGTGCGATGGCTAGATATCTATCCGTGGAGCAAGTATCGAGGCATCCTAAGTCTTAAAGACTTCTTATGTTGATGACTAGGTACTATAATGATACCAGGATGTCCTAAGTCTTAGGGATATCCCATGTCGATGACTAGGTATTGGAGTGGTACTAAGGTACCAGATAGATTTAGGAATTGAGGTAACTTTTGTCGATATTTATACTTCTAATTACATTTTAACTTAGTAAATGATTATGATAAGTAGAGACGAGCTGACAGACCATTGACTGTAAATGTACTAGGTTAAGAAAGGCTTAGACAATTCAATTGATAATAGGATAAAACATAAATGACAATAATAAAATAATATCAGTATTAATTATTACTAATGATAAAATTTTTTAGAGTTTTATTAAGTGTTTGGATAGGCTAAGTATTGTTTGGTATTTTAGTATTATATGTAAGTTTTAATCATTTGACTAATTTATATTTATATTGATTTCTTTGGTTTTAAGAGTATGGTTAGTTACCCTTATTAAGTAAACAACTCACCCTTTGTTGTTATATTTTCTCTAGAGATAGAGGGATTTCCAATAACCTCAGTGCAGGTGATTGACAGAGTGAAGTCTAGGTGGGGCTAGTAGATTAAATTGAGTAAATTTGTTTTATTTTATATACTTTTAAATTTGATAGTTTAGATAGATGTGCTTGTATAGAGAATTTTTGTGACTAATGAATACAATTTTTGGAACTAATAAGGATTTTAGGATTTAATGATATAATTGGGGAATAATTTGGATAAATTGTGGTTTAAGAATTAATAGAACGTCACATTTAGGTGGTATCGGAGCGAGTTTTCATTTTTAAAGATAAATTAAGTGAAAAAACTAATAATATGTTCTTATCTTATTTAGGATAGTTTTAGGACATGATATTGTTGCCTAGATTTGACTGGGAAATCGTGTAATTTGATCCATTCTCTAGATGTGCCTTATCAAAGAATGGGCATAATGGATCGAATAGGAGGAGAGATGCCAATGCCACCTCAAATGATATAGTTCTTTCAGATGATGCAACAAGTTATTACTATGACTCCAACCAAGGTGATTCTGGAGTGGACCATAACTATAAACGGATATGTAAGATAGGTTTAATGGAGTTTTAAGGTACTACTGATCTTTAGGGGGCTGAGGCATAGTGGGAATAGATAGAGTTAGTTTTAGATTGTCTAAAGTATACTTTGGAAAGAAGGTTGTAGCATATAGTTTCATTATTTCAGGGCAAGCATTGACTTAGTGGAAGTTAGTGAAAAGATCTTATGAGGCATAAGATATGACTTGGCAAGACTTCTAGGGAGAGTTTAGAGACAAATACACTGTGCGGATGTATCGAGATAGAAAGAAAATGGAGTTTATGAGTTTGCTTCAGATAGAGGAGATGTCAGTGGTAGAGAATAGGGTTAGCTTTGTGGCTTTCTCTAAATATGCATTAGAGGATATGACAAATCTAAAGGACAAATGTTATTGATTTGATCAAGATTTAACTGCTACTTCTGATTTTAAGAAGTTACCAGAGACTACATTCATAGTAGAGGATTTGATAGCAAGGCAAAAGGAGAGGAGAGCTGAAGAGGTGAATAGTCATTATAGAAAGAGGAGTCGGTTTTTTAAGAGAGAAGTTAGTTATTCATGGTCTAATGATGTAGGGAGATCTAGGAGAGCTATTGCTACATCAAGTAGGAGTGGTACTTTCTACAGGTTTGGTGGAGATTAAGGAGTTGGCAGGGATTTAAAACATCATAGTACTATTAGTGCACTATTTTGGTTGGATTAGATAGAAGGCTTAGTCAGAAGTTCAGATGACCTATATTATTAGAGGAGTTAAAGGGTTACAGAGTTATGCTATATATGAGAGAGTTCACAGATGACAATATTGGGGACCCACTAGGATCAGTTAGGCATGCTATATTTTTGGAGAGTATGGGGATTTATAGAGAAGTTGTTTGATAGTAGGGAGAAGTTTAGGAGTGAGGGTAGAGGAGACAGTATGTCGTTAGAGTGGTGCTTTTGGTTTAGGCAAAGGTTCAGGTAGAATTGACAGTAGAGGTGATGGTCGAGGAGTTGGACGCGGATCAGTAGTGGGTATATGTACTAGTGGGACATCCTTAACACAAGTTCAAACTTAAGTGAGGATATACCATATAATGAGGGAGAAGGCACCATATCTAACAATGATTTTTTTGGTACGATTTTATTATTTGATATTAAGACTTATGTGTTAGTAGACCCAGGATTTACTGTAGCATCCCATTACCGATGTGATGGTTATTTTGGTAAATTGGTACGGGTAGGACTGTTACTGCATAAATTATGATCACGTATTATTTTGGCTTCTGATTTTAGAGGAATAGATCATTTTGAACATGCATATGCATAGTGGCATGCATTCATGATTTTTCCGGCAATTAATTGTGATTATGTTTTAAATTGTAAATTTATGTGAGATATGATTTATTGGGAATTATGGCATAATTAGGTTTGTATAGTTAAATTGGAGTGAGAATTGAATTTTAGAGATTTGAAAATTTAAATTGGAGTATAGGATCATGTGTTTTGTATTTTTGAGGAATTATAGGAATTGTTCTGAAATTTTTAGAGTTATAGGTCCAGATCGGGAAATTGTCCTAGACACCGATGGATTAGATTCTGATTCCGAAATTGATTGGCAAATGACTTGAAAAATTTAGATTTGTGAGTTTAGGAATTATTGTGATGAGCCATTGGAATTTTGAGACTGAAATTTTATGAATTTGAGGACTGGTCTTATGACCCATAGGTTTAATCCAACCCTTTATAATGCTCTAAGTTTAAATTTCCCTTTGTTAAAACTTTGAAAACCTAAGACAAATTTTCCTTTCTCCTTCCTCTTCCTTCGACGATTCGATCTTGTCCCCCTTGGAGATTTTGCTTGTTTTCCCTTTCTTTGTGGTTGAAGAGCTGCTAAAGACTATGGGGAGGTTGATGCTTGGATTGGCTATGGAGGATTCCCGTGGATGTTAGAGGATTGAAAGATTTTCAGAGATTTTAGGGTTTAAGGATTGAGCTTCGATTTGGTAAGTTAATGGCTTTAATGTTGTTATTTATTGTTGTTTGATGTATTAATGAGTTTAAATGCCAGAGATGTGGGTGGTTGAGTGTGTTTAATGCTGGTTTTAAGAGTGAAAATGGCGGAGAAATCAGTCGGAGAAGAAGACGTGGTCGCACGTCGCGACGTCTGGAAAAAGGCCACGCTGCGACCAAAAAATGCGTGCTCGCCGCGGCGATCGAATAAATTTCACGCCGCGGCGAACGTTCCCATGCCGCGGCAAGCGTCCCTTTCCACACCGCGGCGAGAGACCGTAGGCCGCAGCGAGGGACATATTTTTTTGAATGGAATCAATTTGGGTTTTAGGGCATAACTTTTAGTGTAGACCTCCAATTGTGGTGATTCTTGATTCGTTATGAAATAGAGAAAGAGGTCTACAATTGTGGTAAAGATTGAAAGTTCAAATTTTAATTAGCGAGATCACGATTATCGAAAGAGAGTCAATTACAGTTCCTAGTGTAACTTAAGAGTTTTGTTCTGACAAATTGGAGTTTAATTGGGGACTTAAGTGAATGAATTTGATCTAGTAAATAGTAAATTTTGGTTGTGAGGCCAGAGATAGCAGAATTGGATTATAGCTCCGGAAAATCATGAACATGCATCGTACAACTTTAAATTAAGACATATGCATTATTGAATTTCTTTGATTGAGCATCTAGTGATGAGAATTTGTTTAAATTGTTATAGAGGCACCGTTGGATCGTCAGTCCAC
>JANITW010000004.1:11451938-11462874 GCA_027564335.1 Erythroxylum williamsii | reverse complement strand
TTGGGATATTGTATTGAGACTGTAGGGGACTGATAGACTTGTCTATATTTCCGTTAGTAATGTGAAATGAAAGATTACTGTGGTTTTTAAAATTTAGTGATTTGCATGATTCGGTTTAATTGTATTGATGCCATGCGAGTACTTAGTGATTGTTTCGATAGTAGCACTTCCTTGCTGTGGGATATGAGTCGGAACGACCCACGGGCGTCCCGGTGCGTACCCTACGGTAAGGGGGCGCTATATTTACACATTCTTACATTTCTTTAAAGCTTACTTCTAAAGTTTCAAGGGAGGTTAGTAAGGGAGTTTAATGTAATTCTCTAGATGGATTGATTGACATAACTTTAGGTTATAATGGATTGTTATACGAAAGAGGTGATGATAGAGTCCTTGGATAAATAGAAGGTGATAATTGTAGGGGATCATAAAGTTGTTGAAGTATTTGTGATCTCATCCATGACTGCTAGACGATTGATATTCGATAGATGTGAGGCATATCTAGCTCATGTTATAGATATGAGGGAGATGAGTCCTGGGTTAGAGGATATTCTTGTGGTGAGGGAATTTTCAAAGGTATTCTTCGATGATTTATTAAGTTTATTGCCTTAATGGGAATAAATTTCACCATTGAAACTATGCCCAGAGTTGCATTAATTTCTATTGTACCTTATAAGATGGCTATTGTTGAGTTATATGAGTTAAACAAGCAATTAGAGGAGTTGTTGAAAAAAGGGCTTTATTAGAAAGAATGCATCACCTTAAGTAGTTGTAGTGTTGTTTGTGAAGAAAAAGGATGGTAGTATGAGACATTGCATAGATTATTAACAATTAAACAGGGTAATAGTGAAGACTAAATACCTTTTCCTAAGGATAGATAATCTTTTAGAAAAAATGAGGGAAGTTGTTATATTTTTCAAGATTGACTTGAGATTGGGATACTGACAGTTGAGGATAGCTAAGTTAATTATCCCCAAGATAGCTTTTTGTACTTGATATAGGCACTATGAGTTCCTAGTAATGCCTTTCTGTTGACTAATGCACCACTTGCATTTATGATAATGATGAACATGATTTTTAGGAGTATCTAGATCGGTTTGTGATAATGTTCATTGATGATATATTGGTGCATTCAAGGAGTAAAGAGGAGAACGAACAACATTTCAGGATTGTGTTACAGATTTTGAAGGAGAGATAATTGTATGTCAAGTTGAGTAAGTGCAAGTTCTAGATGGAGCGGATAATTTTCCTTAGACATGTGGTGTCTTAAGAGGGAGTGATGCCAAACCTTGCTAATGTAAAGGGAATTATGGAGTGAGGGTTTCCTAGAAATACATCAAAGGTGAGGAGTTTTCTGGGACTTACTAGGTATTATCAAAGATTTGTAGAAGGATTTTTTATGATAACTAGCTCGTTGATAAGCTACTGAAGAAAGGAGCTCTCTTTTAGTGGATCAATTAGTATCAAGAGAGTGTTTAGGAGTTTAAATATAGACTAACTTCTAGACTAATTTTGGTGCTACCATTGAGTGGTGGAGGTTTTGAGGTATATATTGATCCTTTTAGGGTAGGTTTTAGTTGTGTATTGATATAACATAGGAAAGTGATAACTTATCTCTATTATTAATTGAGATCACTTGAGTTAAATTATCCCACGTATAATATGGAATTACCCGCGATTGTGCATACTCTTAAAATTTGGAGACATTATTTGTATAGGAAGACATTTCAAATCCTTACAGATCACAATAAAATCAAGTATATCTTGAGTTAGAAGGTGCTAAACTTAAGGTAGAGAAGATGGGTCGAGTTATTGAAAGATTATGATTATACTATTGATTACCATCTAGGGAGGCTAACATAGTGACGGATGTGTTGAGTAGGAAAAGCTCAGGTGTGATGATTAGTTTGAGACACAGTATGATATCATTAGTGAAGTTGAAAGCATTGGTTGTGAGATTGGAGATTAATTATTTGAGTGGTTTATCGAGGATATTACAAATTAAACCATATTTAAGAGATAAGATCAGAGAGGCATAAGCTCAAGATTCTTATATGATGCACATAAGAGAGAAAAATTATAATAAAATAGGAAGAATAACTTTTTAGTGGGAGTAGATAAAGTGTTGGTGAATGGGTAGAAGAGTTTATATGTAGGATATAGATGGATTACGAGAGGAGATTCTGAAGGAAGCTTATAGTGCACCATATGCTATACATCCTGGTACTATAAAAATGTAACGGAACTTGATACATTATTACTAGTGGTCGATGATGAAGAAAGATGTAGTAGAGCTTGTGTCAAGGTGTTTGACCTAGCAGTAGGTCAACGTAGAGCATCAGGAACCAGTAAGGAAATTAAAACCCTTAACCATTCCTTCGTGGCAGTGGGAAAATATTACAATGGATTCTATGGTAGCGTTATTGAGGACTAAATGTAGACATGATTTAGTTTGGGTGGTTATGGATCTATTAACTAAATTAACTCATTTCTTACTTGTACAATAGACATACTCCTTAGACAAGCTTGCCAAGTTGTATATTGATGAGATTATGAGATTATACGAGATTCTAGTGACTACTGCATTAGATCAAGATCCATGATTTACTTTTCGGTTCTGGATGAGTTTATAGACAACTTTAGAGACTAAGTTGAATTTGATTATTACATTTCAACCTCAGTTGGATGGTTAGCTGGAGCATACAATTTAGACATTAGAGGACATGATTAAAGCATGTATGCTGAACTTTGAGGTGATTAGAATAGATATCTACTTTTGATGGAGTTTGCATATAATAATAGTTATCACTTTAGCATCAATATGACACCATTTGATATATTGGGATATAGAGGGTTCCAGATTGTTAGATATGAGTCATTTTAGGAGATGATGGAGAAAATAAAGGTGGTAAGGTGATGCTTAAAGGCAACTCAGGGTCGATAAAGAATTATGCCAATCAACATTGTTGGGAGAAGGAGTACAATATTAGAGATATGGTATTTCTATCAGTATCATCTAAGAGGGGAATTTTGAGGTTTGGTAGGAGGGGAAGTTAACTTTGAGATACATTGGGCCAAATGAAATAGTACAACATGTGAGGCTATTAGCTTACAGATTAGCCTTATCTTTAGAGTTATTATAGATTTATGATGTGTTCTATGTGTGGATGTTGAGACAATATCGATTGGATCCTACCTATGTTATATCGAGGCCTAAGATTCTATGTTATATCGAGGCCTAAAATTGAGGTTACAAATGATATAGCTTATAAATAGGATCCCATGGATATATATAGACAAATTAGGAAATTAAGGAGACAGGAGATTATGAAGAGGCAAGTTTTGTGGAACCATCATCATTCTCCAAAAGAGGCTACTTAGGAGGTAGAGGACAAAGTTTGACATAAGTATCCTCATTTGTTTGGATTCTCAAGTACGTAATTTAATTTCTATTAAGGAGGAATTGTTAACACCTCCCTAAAAAAAGAAAACCTAACTTTAACAAAATGAACGCAACCCAAGAAAAATAAAAGCAAAGAGTATAAATTAAGAAGATCGCAAATGGGTAATAAGAAACCCAACGAAAAACTATCTTCTTCTTCTTCTCCCTTTTGTTTTCCAGCTAGTAAGTGTATAAAAATACATCGTCTTTCTCTTGCATGTGAAGATTTTTTCATGTATTCTCTCATTTTGTTTGTTTTTTGAGAAATTAGCAAGAAAATTGTAGAGATTAATACCAATAAATCTGTTAGAAAGGCATAGAACTTTACATAGGTAGTTTTAGTTGGAAATTATATTGAGATTATTTGGGAAAATAATTTTGAAGTCATGGAAAAATAAAAATAAGGAAAAGGTGGTTAAAAAATGAGAAAAAGAGGAGATAGGAGAAGAGGAGAGGGTGAAGAAGAAGACAATTTAAGAAAATTTAAGATATATTAAGGGATAAGATAGAAAATGTAAAAATTTGAGGGTAAAATTAGAATTTAATTCCTAAACAGGCATTTTTGTAATTATGACGATTAGGTAAAGTAAAAATATTTTAGTAATTAAGAATAAAGATGATAATGAAATAATTTTGGATTATTAAGTGTAATTGAGTTGAAATTTTTTCTTTTTTTCGAAAATTAATAGGTTGAAAATTTTTCTTAAATAAGTATAATAGAATTTTGTAATCTAGGTCCAAATGATGAATTAAAGGGTAGATTGGACTTATTAATTAGTTGAGTATGAAAATCAGGTCAGGATAATCTTAGATTGTACTCTTCAAATAATGTATGGTTTATAAAACTTTTAATTTTGTTCTTAATAAATTATTTTATAGTGAATCATGTTTTGAATTAGTCATTAATTAAATTAATAATTAAATATATGGATTTCTGAAATACATTATTTATGTTTATTTATTACATAAACAATTAACAAAGTACAAATGTTCCATATTTATATTTTGTTATGTAATATGAGGTGTATCAATTGATAAATTGGTGAAAATTTTGATAACTAAAGATTTCAGTTGTGCAAAAGTATAACTAAGATATATTAGGGTAAATAAATTGTACTCATGAAATTAAATAGAGACTGACTTATAATACGTCAAATAAATTGTATTAATTGTGAATCTATGGCTTAACTAGGATATATTTTATTCGATGGTTATAGATGGATGAGTTGTTTAAATATAAGTGAGCGAAGAATACATACTTGTTTGTGGTGTAGGTATCAAAGCATCTTGAGTTACCAAAAAGTCCTATACTAATAGCTAGGTACTGGAATGAGAACGAGATATCTTATGTCAGTAGCTAAGTACTGAAGTGGTACCATGGTACATTGAAGAATTGAGATATCTTATGTTGATATTTATATATCTAATTGTGTTTCCAATTAGTGAGTGACTATAATGAGTAGAGATGAGTTGACAAACTATTAGATGTAAGCTTACAAGATTAAGCAAAGTCTAGTCAATTTAGTTAATAATAAGGTAAAACATAAATTATATTAATAAAATAACATTACTGTTAATAATTACTAATTATAATTTTTTTAAAAGTTTGTTGGGTGTTTGGATAGGCTAAGTATTGTTGTGTACATTAGTATTATATATATGTTTTAATCTTTTGGCTAATTTCTAACTTTATTAAGTTATTTGATTTTAAAAGTATGGTTAGTTACGCTTACTGAGTAGACAACTCATACTTTGTTGTTATATTTTTTTAGTAGACAAAGAGATTGTTGATGACCCCCGCGCACATTATTAATAGAGTGGAGTCTAAGTGGGGTTAGCAGATTAAATTTAGTAAAGTTGTTTTATTGTATATATTTTTGAATGTGACAATTTAGATAGCTGTGCTTGTATAAATAATTTTTGTGATTGACGAACATCATTTTTGGAACTAATGAAGATTTTGGTAATTAATGATATAATTGGAAATTTTTTTTGGATAAATTATGGTTTAAGAATTAATAGAGCATCAAAGTGCATCAAAGTCACTGATGTTATAAAACAATCATAGAGGTTGTGAAAGAGAGACACCAATGTATCAGAGAATAAAACCAAGAGACACCAATGTTTCAGAGAATAAAACCAAGTCAAGTCAGTTCTGTAGTTGTTGATCTATAGATAAGTACACAGCTTCTAAACTGGACCAAGACACTGTTAGTTGTTTCCTTGAATAATAGCAAATACAATTAGCTTCCAAAAATAAACAAAAGCTAGTGGTTCTTCAACGAGTCGTAGGATAGCCTGCGTAGTTGAAGTCACTAAAAGCATAAAGCGAATTAGTGCAAAATAACTAATAAACCTAATTTACAGCATGAGAGTGGCATCCACAGGATTAGCGTCACTAAAAGTTGGTTTATCCTTTACGGATTTGAGTGTTGAGAAGGGAGCACTTTCGGGTATCTTTATCTTATGCAACAATCATTAGTATATTTATGTTGTCTAAGAAAAACACCCCCAACAAGCTATTTTAATTTCATGCAAGTTTCCATGCGTTGTTATACTTTTAAGAATTGTAATTCTTTACGCATGACTCCTTACGTGGATCTTTCATAGAAAATTTTGTTGTTTTCCGTTCTTAAGGCGGTAAGGTTGACAATACTATTGTAGCAAGTGGCATAATATTTCAAATAGGGAGGTGGCCTTTGAACTCGTGGATGTAAAGATGTGCTTGTTTCTGTTGATAATCTGCTTGGCGAGTTGATGAAAAGAGTCTTTGCAGTTAAATAATCCATTTGAATAGTTGCACTGGAAGTATTTTTGAAAGATTCTCGTGAATTACACTGATGAGCGGACCTCCTTTGATCTAAAATATTACAGTTTTCAATATCCGAATCTGATGAAGATCCTTCAATGGTTGGCACTAATGGGGAGTGACCTGTTAAAGGTGTTGGAGTGACAAGAGTTTCCTTATTGAGCTAATTGTCTCCATCACTAGTTTGTTCAGAAGATTGAGCTATGACGGTTATTTCCATATCTTGCAAAATTTGATCATTTTGATGACTTAACAGAGTTCTGTAAATATCCTACACCATAATTGTTATTGTAACAAGAAGAAAACAGTAAACTTTGAAATTTTATTCTTTTCCTTATTTTGAAAGGTTTTTCTAATTCATTTTTTTGTATATATTTAGCAAAAGTATAAAATTTTGAGTTTCTTTCTAATTTTTTAGGTCAAAAACCATATTCTACTGAAGTATATACATTTTTTAATTCAGGTTTTAAACATATGTACCCTTTATGAATCGAACTATATCTACTTGAGGCACGAGGATAAGTTTTCTTGAAAAGTTTGGAACCGCCTTAATGCGTTAATACAGGGGAAACAAGGGTGTTTAGTACTCATAGGCTATGATAATTTGGATGATGGTTCTAGAGTTTAAAAAATGGACATTCATCCTTTAAAGTAGAGGAAGGAAGTAGTTTTACTAAGAAGATAGTCACGAGAAACACTTCTAAGTCGTGAGGACAAAGGCATGCTTATGTTGAATAACATGATGAGTGAAATTTATACTATATGGAGACCTTTTCTTTATTCCACTCCAATTTGTTGAGATGTACTTCGACATGATACATGAAACTCAACGCCACTAAGTTCAATATGTTTAAGAAATTGACTAGATGTAAACTCATCAGTAACATTACACTGAAAAGAGTGATGGTACCTAAGTTGACATAAATGAATGAATCATTTTCATTGTTTAGGTTAAGAGCAGTAAGTGCTTGAGGTAGATCTTTAGATTGATATGAGTAATCAAATCTATACCAATAATAAAGAGAAAGTTGGTTAGTTTTACCATAAATTTGATAAGGAGCCCTATATTAATGTTATTATTTTTTGTGCAATTGCTATTGAATATTTCCTCCTTTCTTTTTTGATCAGCCTGAACTGTTATTACTTTGATTTTGTTTTTGGTTTGGTTTAACAACTATATTTTATCCTCCATTATAGTGACCAATTGATTTGAATTCTCTACTATAAGAATTAAACTTGTCATCTTCTCTTCAATTGCATCCACAACCTCCTTTTTGACTAAAAAAATGCTTGGGCATGTACTATTTGTTTCTTCTCCTCTTCTCAATTGGATTGTAAAGTTTGCTAATGACCTTGTAGAGAAAGAAGAAATCGTTCGAAAGATGAGAGTGGTGGCTTATCAAACATTATAGTTTTAAGATGTGTCTAATGATTCCCAAGACCACTTGCAAATTAAAGAACTTTGTCTATATCAGATATATTTTCTAATTTATAGCAAGAGTGTCACAGATTTTCTTTAACTGTTCGAGATGTTCATCAATTGAATGACAACCTTTCTTAATCCCCATCAAGGGAAGTTTCAGATTGTTCTCCTTTTCCGATATGATAAATAATAGATTTCACAAAAGAACCATATATAAACAAAGTTGTTTGTGCTTTACTCATGTCCAAACTTAAGACGTCCCCATTTATAGTTCTTAATAACCATGAAGTGAGAAGTCCATCATCAACTTTCCAAGTTTGGTGGTGAGTATTCTTCACTTTCTTTCATTTATTCTTGATTTGTTTTACTAGTTTTTTATCCATAACAAACCAAGGCTTTGATCTAATAAGAAAATTTGTGATTTTCATATTAAAAAAGTAATCATGTTATGTTTGATGGATACCAAACTTGAATATTGATTGAAAAGCACCATAAAAGAACATTCTTTTAGTGACCAAAAAATTCATCGCCAAAATTCCTAAAATTGTCGCGAATAGTCAATAGCAAAGATTATATATCGTCGCCAAATCCCAGCTACTATAGGCAACGTTTTCCCATAATCGTCCCTAATCGTTTTTGGCGATACTTATTTAGCTACATTTTTGGAATTTACCAAAAAACTTTTATCTACGTTTTTAAAAATGAAGCCAAAAACTTTTCGCTACGTTTTTTAAAATGTAGTCAAATTTTAATATATATTTTACCTAAATGTTATGCCCATGTTAATTATAATTATTCGTGACATTTTAATCCATATTATTGTATATAATATTTAAATTTTTTATTGTTAATTTATTAGACAAAAATAATTGAAAATTTGAAGCATTGTATATAAAAAAAATAAAATATAATTAAATTTGATCATGTACAAGATTTTAGTTACTACTTCAAAAATACTTGCATACAATCTTCTTAGGTACTTTCCGTACTTACATAATCTGTGCCAAGTAATTTTCTTAGGTACTTTCTATGCTTAGCCAACTTTTTTTTAAGTAACTTGTTTTTCCTTTACAAGATGTTGAATGTATGATGATCTTGACAAGGATGGAGTAGTTGGCTTAGGGTCAAACCTAAGCCCTTTGATGTATCTGGATAGTGTACCAAGGACCTTGTTGCAAATGTCATCCACATCTGGCTTATTTTCATCATATATTGATGTTTGCAATAACTTTTGTATCTTATTCTAAAATTTAAAAAACAAAATTAATATTTAATTTAACTATTATTAGTTAGTACTACATAAATAAGTAAAAATAAAATTTAAACAAATTTTTATACTGACTTAGTTATTCCACGCTTTTTTTAGATATCCGCTCTTCACCTTCCTTAAAGTGTGTCAGTTTGTAAAGTGTGATCATATCACACTCTTTTTTGTGTAGTTTCTTCTAACTCTGTTTTGTGGAAAAAATAGAAAATATAATAAATAATATTGTGTTTACCGATATAATTATAACTTGTAAACAAAGAACTTATATATTCATTTCGTAGGACAATAAATGATTTGAAGCCTTAGTTATGAGGAACTTTCATCTTTCCTCTGTTCACCTTGGCTTTCTCAAAATTTTCCTAAATAAAGAAAAGAAATATTCTTTAAATAGTGTAACAAGATTAACAGAAGCAGATGTGAAGAGAAAGTAAACAAAATTGAGCATTGAGAGAGGCCCAATAATCACACAAATTGCTCTAATTTTTTGGAGACATCCATTTAGGAACATGTCTCCTTGTTGCTTATAAAGGAAAAGATTTGCAACATTGATACAGTCAATCCCTGATCCTTTGTTTCAATAGTGGGGTCACACAGGTTGAAATATCAGGATTGTCGAGATCGACAATATTCAACTTCATTTATGAACAATAAGTAAAAATGAAATTAATCCTTAAATAGGTAAAACATTTAAAGATTCAGTTCAACTGCTTGGCATGCTTTAGGCAAGTCAATTTAGTTCTGGCAATTACACCCAGCTCACAAGACAATTTTGTTGATTGAATCTTATTTAGAAGACAACTATGCAAGGTATTAATATGTACAGACAACTTGCTTTTCATTGCAACATTCATTCATTGCAATGAACAAACTTTAGTTATACCTTTACCTCTTTTTCCAACATTGATATTAGAACCTGACAGCAAATAAATAAAGTTAAAAAATGCGTATTAAACATGTAAATACATATTTGAGCATAAGTCTATTTGTAAGTGTTAAATTTAATAAACCTGTAGATCCCTATGTACTAGTTAAGACAGATGGAGGTTGATGCTGACTAGGTTCATTGGTGGATAAAGTCGATTGTTGTTGTTGATTAGAATCTGATTGATCTAGTTGTTATGGGGGAGGAACAACCTTGATACTTACTACCTTCTTCCTTTTATTTCTACTAGGTGCCATTATATTGGATACTTATAACTCAAATATTAACAATCTGCAATAACATAACTCAGACATTAATAATCAACATTAACAAAACTCTAATATCAACAATCTGCATAAACATAAATCAAACATCAACAAACTGCATAAATATAAGTCAAACATTAACAATTCCCATAAACGTAACTCAAACATCAACAATATGTATAAACATAAGTCAAACATCAACAATGCACATAAATATAAGTCAAACATCAACAATTCCTATTAACTTAACTCAAACATCAACAATACCCATAAACATAATTCAAACATCAACAATACGCATAAACATAACTCAAATATCAAAAATCCACATAAACATAACTCAAACATCAATAACACACATAAACATAACTCAAACATCAACAATATATTTCAAACAATATAAACAACATTTTTATCACCTTCAATTATTATGATTAAGATCTTGAAAATCATCATCATTAATTACATTATGATTTGACTCTTCTTCACTATTATTTTCAGCCAAAGTATCATCATTGTTATATAAGTCATCCTCAATATAGTCTTCATCTCTTTCTATGACAAGATTGGCTTATACTTCATCCACTTGTACTATAATTCATCCATTTGCCTCTTTGCCATCTACACCCATGTTGCAAGTAATGTCGATTTCCCGTATAACAAATTTTACTTTGTAGTCTCATTAATGAGTTTAATGGTTACATACAAGATATATGTAGGATCGTGTACGGTTCGAGTATTCACAATACGCTGCGGAAAAGACCATACAAGAACATCACGTATAATCGAAAACACGAAGGATTAACGAAA
>JANITW010000004.1:11431489-11442828 GCA_027564335.1 Erythroxylum williamsii | reverse complement strand
TCTTCTATTTTTTTCCACTTCTTTTTCTATATTTTTCCACTTCTTCTGTGTTTTCTACTTCTTTTGTGTTTTTTTGCTTCTTCCGTGTTTTTTGCTTCTTCTGTGTTTTCTGCACGTTTAACACACTTATCAAAACAGTTCATTTATTTCTATTATTATTATTATTTGATTGTCATCAAAATTAATAGACGTGAAGTCTTCTTGAATTAACAAGTCATAGGCATCAAACAAGAAACATGCATATCTGCCAAGAATCATAAGCAGTAGAAGAAGTTGAGACTAATTAAATAAAGAGTCATCAATGAATGTTGTAAATAAGACAAAAAATTGTTGCAACTTTTGGAGCATAATCCTCCTTAACATTTGCTCTCAAAATTCCAACCGCACTATCTACCTCATGTCACTCTTTGTGTATGCATTGAAAAGCCAGTGTTTGCCTACTAACAATACTTGCCAAATAATAAGTCTCATACGAGTATGATATTGAAACATCCAAAATTATATTCATTTAGCAAATAACAAATGCTTTTTTTTACCATTTTTTCTTTATTGGCAAGAGTGTGTGATGAGTTTCCTTAAGCCAAAAGCCTAGCTATTACTGACATTTTTCATTTCCAAGTGAGCATAACATCTGTCTTGAACACTGACTATTGCTATTGTATATCTACCTACACATTAAACAAAAGAAATTATAATAGTTAGAACTGTTAACACCATTCAAAAATAAACAATTGCATCAACCAAAATATATACAATTAAACCTCGAAGTTAGGAAGAAACAAAGGTCCCCGACAACAAAATCACAGAGGTTACAAAAATATATACGATTAAATCTCAAAGTTAGTAAGAAACAGAGGTCAATGGCGACAAAATCACATAGGTTTAACATTGAGAAATGATTATCATGCAATCCAACTCAAATAATCATCCATTATTTCAAAAATAGTACCAATATGAGGGTAAGAGGAGTTTTTGTAGAGAAGAGAAAGGAAAAAGCTTTCAAGAGGAAGATGTAAACCAACATATTTTAGTAGTAGCAAGAGCAATACTTCTATATTCGGCTTCATTGCTTGACCTAGCAATAGTAGGTTATTTTTTAACACTCCAAGAGATGAGGTTAGAGCTAAGAAAAATACAATAGCGAGAGCTAGAACGACGATCATCAGGATAGTCAGCCCAATCAGCATCACAATAGGCTTATAAGGTAAGAGAAGAAGTTTGGGTTAAATGTACACCTGAAGATGGTGTAGATCGGAGTAGTAGAGAATCCGTTTCACCACGGTCTAGTGAATGTTGGTAGGACACTATAGAAATCGAGAAACTTTGTTGACAACAAATTGAATGTTAGGGAAAGTAAGTGTAACACCCCACTCCTGTAAGAATTTCAATAGAATTTCAATACAATCAATAGAATTTCAATAGTCATTTGGGGCCCATTTCAAATATAAAATATATTTTATTTTATTTTTGTCATAACGACTTTGCATCACAAAATAAATTCATTTATATACACATGGTACAAAAATTTCAAAATCCATTATTTCTACAAAAAAGTCGCGGAATACCAATTTATATAATAGAAAAATACTAATACAGACGTCAACTGATCTCGACCTCTTATTTCACTCACATGCAATAGATATACTCCCGTTGGCTAACGAGGTATTCTTTTGAGTCCTGAAAAAAATAATTGCAAATTTTGGGTGAGTTTTGCGAACTCAGTAAGGTAACCATCATCGATGGTTCACTAAATTCATGCAACAATCAAAACATATCATAATTATTTCATAACATCACATTGATCAGAAGTACCACATGGTCAGATAAGCATAAGGAATTTTTGGCCTTTCACTCAATCAAGCATATTTAACAAAATGCATATGAAATGCTCATGTTACGCTTTTTCAGTTATTACGGTTTTGTGATCGAGTGCCTAAACTGTCCCATATAGGGCTCATTAAGCATTGAGCCTGAGGCTCTAAATCACTGTTGAGCTCGAGGCTCAAATTCACTCATTGAGCTTTAAGCTCTAATCGGTAGCTGCTCTGGTCACAACTGTCATTATCTGAATATGCATCCATGAATGAAGTGCATATGCCATAATCAATCCCATTATTATGCACGTATGCATATGTCACAATTAATCGCATTATTATGCACGTATACATATGTCACAATTAATCACATTATAATCACGTAGGTCTAAAATTCACATACAAGTAGCACGTCAATAATGCAATCCCCAGTACATAATCATCGGACCTTCTGTCAGGAATCTATAATCCAATCACAATCCATCATTATTCAATAGATAATCATAGATATAAGCAAATAATAATTGAGAGAAACCGTCTAGGTTACTCACCAACTGCTTCCGTTGCTAGTGCCTGGAAGTCCTGGCAACGTCTGTAGGTTGACGTTCCAGTTGCTCCTCTATAACAATTAAAATACACATATATCACAAATTTGTACAAGCAAGTATGATAATGCACATGCAGAAATTGAAATGTGTATAATGCATGTTCGTGACAATCTCGGTGTCATTCCATAACTTTCATCAGAAATGTCCCCCTAAATTTTAGAAATTCGTAGACACCAAAATTACTCAATTTGGATTTCTATATGTCTAATTATTGCCAAATCACTGAAGTATGTCCCGAAAAATAATCAATTCCTATTCGTTTAATCGATCCTTCAACTTTGATTCAATCCATCAATTTCAATTTAATCTCAAAAAAATCACAAATTCATGTGGAGAGGTAGCTAAATGTCTTAGGAATCCAACGCTTCGAAAATTAGGTCAATCAGAGGTCGAATGAAAAAGTAAGACACAAAAGAGAGCAAAGGGTTGACTTGGAAACAAAATAAAAAGAATAAAAAAAACCAGCAACGCCCTCTCACTCAGGCGCTCGCGAGGGCGCGTACGGCCAGCTCCCTCTCCTGCTCCCCTTTTTCATTTATTTCTTTTTTTCTTTTTCACCTATTTTCCCTCTCTCCTTTCATAATGCATAACTTTTCACACAAGTGTCCAAAATTGACAAATTAGGTATCAATAGAAAGATCACAGAAAGCCCTACAATTTCCATGAAGGACTCACAGACAAATTCCAACTCTAAAGGAGTCAAAAACCTAATCAAAGTTACTACCCAATCAATGTCATCCTAAACAATAGCACATCTTCTAAAAATCCTAACTTCCTATTCTATAGGCCAAAAATTCCAAGCTTTATATCAATGAAAAGATCAGAACAAATTCTACAACTTTCATGAACAACTTAGAAGCAAATTAAACCTCTTAAATGGTCAAAATCTCAATAAAAGTTTCTGTCTAAATAAGTGTCATCCTAAATAGTAACACAACATTCTAAAATTCATAACTTCCTATCCCCCTCCAAAAATTCCTTGCTTTGTATCAATGTAAAGATCAGAACACATTCTACAATTCTCATGAAGCACTTAGAAGCAAATTCTACCTCTAACTAGGTCAAATTCTCACATGATTGTGTGTGGCTGCCTTGTTTTCCTTCACCTAAACCAAAAGCAAAGTTAAAGCACTTATAACTAGCAACCCCAACATCGAAAAATAGCACATTTTATGGCAATAGAAAGCTATCAAGAAGAGCTACAACTTTCATGAAGATCAACTTAGAAAAATCATCTTCAATCAACCTAGAAAAATTCCTAAAGTTTCAGATCACAATTTCAATGTTAGTATCAAAAAAATGGCACTATTAATCCCTACACACATTGCCACTTTCAAGTCAAAATTTAGAACTTTTCAAGCCAAAATTAAACAGCCCCTCCTTCACAATAAATGTAGCCAAACTCTTCAAGTTTAATTCAAGCCAAACCTCATCTCAATTTCATAACCACATAAAAAGTTATGATAAAAACATAGAAACATATACAAATCCAATTTCTAGCTTTTCAACCTAACTCAACTTCTATCACTTCCATACTAATTATACACCAATAAGCATCCAATTTAGTCAATATATCAACCAAAATTAAAGCAAGATCCCCACTTGAACATGTATCCACAAAAATGGCAGCAACCTACACACAATCATTCATCCTTTTCTACACTCATCTACAACATTAATTAACATCCAAAACATCTAAACATCTCTAATTTACATACCTCAAATTCTACCTCATCAATCATCAATCAACCATCAATCAAACAAGCAAAATACATACCCATATACACCAAACACAATTTCATGGAATTTAATTTAAATAACATCATAAATAATTGAATTAACTACAAAACCATAATATACAACATGTTTCTTACCTATTAAGCTTCCAAATCTTCCAAAACCACAAACTTTCTAATTCCCTTCACCACACACGATTATCATCATCTTAAGGGGGTGAGGATTTGGATTTTTAATGACCAAAAGAAGAGCAAGCCAAAAGGAAAAGATGGTAGAAAAGATGAGCAAAAGAGCAAAAGGAGCAAGGAAGGAGAGTGCTACGTAAGTGGAGAAAATCACACTTAAAACACTTAGGAAAAGAGAAGTATCGAGAAAGCCAAAGGAAGGAGGATTTTTATTAAATCCAAGCATCATGGTGGCATGTTAGGCAAGTGACAAGTGTCACTTGCCACATGTCACATGCTTAAGACCCTATTTAGTTTCTCTCCAATTAAATTCCAATTTCTCCCCAAATTCCAATTGCTCAAATTAATAAATCATAAAAATATGCATCTAAATTTTCAGTGCCATTGGATAGTCATTTTAATACCAGGAAACAATCAGTCTGCCACTTGACATTTTTCCTAGTCCGAAAAATACCCCGAAATTTTACAAAAAAATTTACTAACAATTTTAAAACCTCAATGACCCTCTCCAATCAATTTTTATACACATAAATCACATTTTTCATAACAATCACATTTATGACCAAATAGATTGAGAAATATCATGAATGCATGTATAGTCATTTACATGTACAAAATTTACTATTCACGTGTATGTGGATGCAAGAACATATTAAGACAATTCTAAACACTCATAAACCATTCCAAATTACTATTCTACCCTTCCTATCGGTGATGGGATGTTACAACTAGTCTAAAATTATGTGTTGTATTTGGCATATTATGTTTCAAATCATAACATAACTAAGGTATGTGGCATTGTTAGATCATATGAATCGAGCAAAGGGTTCTTGCTATGATTCTTAGGCTCATAAAATATTTCACCGATAAGTCTCATTAGAGTTGCATCATGGGTATCCAGTCTATATACCATTTTAGGGGTTTATTATGCCTCTAATCATTCATAAGAGATCAAACTCATTCTACATGTAGTAAATACGTATGTAATTCATACATCTACTCATCAATGATTGAAAGAATGCTCCAAACAACAGCACAAAACTGAGATATTTGTTGTATTCACCCAAAACCTAAACCCAAATACTTAGACTATTAAAGCAAAACATAAAAAATAAACAAAAGTTGGACAACTTACATGATTGGATAGATAACCAAAGATGATGATTTCATATTTAATATAATAAACTTGTTCAATATCAATATGAACATACACTAACAAACATTATAGAACGCATAAACACTATAACATCATTGCATAAACACTATGACATCTTTTAAATATATTAAAGATCAAATGTTGAGTATAACTTCTAGCTGTACTCGATAAGGATATGAAAGAAATTTTCAATAACTTTTGAGTATGAATAAGGAAAAACATTACTAGTTTAAAAGATTCCAGAAAAGAAATGTTGTAGACATGTTTTTGTCATAAGTTACAAGAGTGAATTATTTTCAAGCAATACTATGTAATGTTTGAATGTATACTTAATTAATACAAAGTACAAAATTATTTTAACTAACTTGGAAGTCATGAGAATAGAAATTATAAAAAGATTCCATTAAAAGACTTAGTACAAAATTGATACATTGACTTAGTATGAAATTGGTATGAAATATTTGAGAATATAGACTTAGTATGAAATTGGTACATTGAGAACTTAAGTTCAATTCCAAATAAAAATATAAGGCCCACAACAATAATTAGATAGTTGTAAATGATATACCTAACACTTCATAGTTTTACAAAATCATCCCTAATAGAACTTTCATCGAATACTTTATAAACTTCAAAAAATCATCCTTAACTAATAACAAAACCACTATCTTTTTCCATTCTTCACCAACATTAACACAAAAAATGAACAATGAACAATTAGCAATTAACAATTCCAATAAACATAGACAACATCAACTAAATCAAAAAAACCGACAAACATAAAAGCATTTCATAACAACAACAAAAGCAGGGAAAAAATCCTAAGAGCAAAGCATGAACAACTAACCTCAATGGACGATTAACCAGAGACAACAAAAGTAGACAATGGAAGAATATGGAGGAAGAACAACTAAAGAAGACGAACAACTATGATTAAGGAAGAAAACAACAGAAGAATTATCAACGAAGACGAAATGAGAAGAGGAAGGGGGCTTTAGGTTTTCGTTTAAAATGAAACAACAAATGACATCATTTTTGTTTCATTTTAAACAAAAAACCGAAGACAATAACAACAAACAACTTCGTTTTCTACTCTATTTAAATGAAAAATAATAGCCAACAAACATTGTCGGTTTTGTTTTATTTTTTAAATGTTACAACATATGGCCACGATTTCATAAAACATCGATTGGCGATGATTTTCAGTAATCGTCGTTAATGTAAACACCCTTTAGGGACAATCTCGTGCAGTTGTCGCTAAATGGATATATTTGGCGACAATTTTAAAACACTAATCACCCATTGCCTTCCATAGCCAATCTTCTTCTTCAAGGTTTTGGGTATCATTTGAATTACCTCTTTTTATTATTATCTGTATCTCATTTTCTATTGCGAAATTAATAGATGAATGTTTAATTATATATATTATGTGTTGTGTAAAGCTTCCTCGAACCTTCAAATCAATATAGATGAAAATGGGGGCAATGGAAATGTCTCAATGGTTCGTACACGATTAGAAAAATCGATTGTTGTAGAACATTATTCGATTTCAAAAACTATGTCTATTCAATCAGCTATACATATGTTCGAACTTAGGCTCCTTATACCATTGAATTTAATAAGCTATTTGAGTTATGTACTATTTGTATCTTAATTAGATGAAATATATTATACTAGTGGTTCAACTAATTCAGTGATCCATATTACATTTGGGGATTCATTCACTGTATTTTCTGCTAGTTTAGTTAAAGCTAAGAAGTTGTTGGAAGATGGTGTCAATAAATCAACATTGGAGGGAAGATCTTCGATTGTTTTAATTGATGTCTTTAAATATGTAAGGACCTTTACTAGGAATCCAAACATACGCAACTCCTTTTCCTTTTCTACCGAATCTCATGTTATTTGGAATCTAGAAAAATAATTATTTCTTTTTATTTTCAATGAAATAGGCCTAAAGCTTTATTTATTGTTTTGTCTATAAGAATTGTTAACCTTTTAATTAAAATCTTGTATTACGTATCAAATATCATTATATTATATTGCTTATCATATTTTAATATTTATATTTTTTAATTTTTATTGTTAATAAATATAAATGATTAAGAATAGTGGTCAACTTAAATTTATTATATTTTGATATTATTAATATTAAAATTTTAGGTATATTTATCTTTTAATATCCAAAAAATATTAACTTTTCAAATTTTAAACTACTAACATGTGTTTTTCAATAATATGTTTAAAACTTTGAAACATTTTACAAATTTTAGATGCTTTATTCTATTTTCAAGAAAAATTTGTATCAACGAAAGTGTACTATATACAATAGACATCATTAAAGAATCATTTGAGTATAAATCTATATATCTAAATAAATTTATAGAGTTTGAATGCATTAGAACAAAATTTTAATTATTTCAACATTTGATGATGATTTTAAGAATTTCTCACAAAAAGTTAACCTTTATGTGATGATTCACAAATTCGTTGCAAAAGATTTGACATTTAGCGACAAAAATGCAAAACCATCGCCCATCGCAAAATGTGGAGCCTTTTGCTACAAATCATTTTAATAATCGCCAAATACATGCCTTTAGCAACGATTCTAATAAATGTCGCGAAAAGATAAGCTTTTGACAATGTTATTGAGACTCGTTACCAAAAACTTACTTTTGGCTAAATCTCAATTTTGTTGTAGCGAAGAATGGATATTGATTTTCAGTCGTTTCTTGGGAAGCAAAGAACGAGGTGAAGATATATTGGAATAGTGAAAGCGTTTATAGGTGTTTTTTTTTAATTACAAAGGAAAGGCTACAAAGATGATCACATATGACGAGGGTACAAAGCCCCGTACGTATCTTGGTGAAGAAGCTCCTAGACGGCTACCAGAGGCGCCCGAAAAATGTGCAGGCCCGGAGCTAAGAAAATGACATAAGTTGCCAACCTGTTAGCGCACTAATTCCCCTCTCGCCCGACATGTCGCAGAACCACCTCCCAGTCCCGATGTAAGAGCCCCCGAATACCTGCAACCAACAAAAGATGCTCAGTCAGAACCCGCTGGGAAGAGGAAAGTATATTAATGACCTCCAGTGAATCGAATTCAATGACATGGCGATGGAAACCCCTGTCCCACGCCAACATGAGTCCGGAATGGACCCCATGAAGTTATGCTGTGAGGGGGGAATAGCGGTCGAACCGCTGCTGGAAACCTCCATACCATTGCCCACAACGAACCTGAATTAACCCTCCGGCTGACGCCCAATCCGCCCCGGGTGTGACTGCCCCATCCATATTCAACTTCACCCAGCCCTCCATTGGCATAGTCCAGCCCACCAGAGTCCCTACAGGCATAGTGAAACTTGGGAAAACACAGGATTCAATGAGACAAGCTTGGGAAATTCACTCAACATACTCCATAACCAAGCGACGACCATCCGCCGGCCAAAGAAAGCCCTACTCGAACAGGCTTTTGTTCCGCCAAGTCCGTAAGTACCAACAGACCACCCCAAAGATAATAGACCAATCAACCCGTTGAAAAGGCCGCATGTTGGTAAGGTTAGAGATGACCCATATCCCTTCTCCTTGGTGGAAGAAGCTCTGCCCTAACACATCCCAGGGAAACTAGGCCCAAAAGGTGCGCACCCGCGGGCAGTCACGCACCACGTGAAGCATGGTCTCATCATGCTCACAGTAAAGGCATCGGCTATCAGTGGTGAGGTGCCGGATGACTCATGACGATTCGTCAGACGTTTATCATGTGCCATCAGTTACAAGAAAGACTGTATTCTCTGAGGATCACCCCATTTCCAAACAACCTCCCACACATTGGGCTGCGTGGCAACCCCGGGATACTCCTGTAACTCGTACGCCGATGCGACCATAAACCTCCCATGGGAGGTGGGCTCCCAAAGGAGTTGATTGTCCACTCCATCATCGAACGTAGGCCGGATGGAGGCGAGGTCGAAGTAGACTGCAATCGGAAGATACTGCTGGAACCTATGCCTGTGCTAGTGCCAGGTGCCTCTCCAGTCCATGAAGTCAGTCATCGTAGCAGTCAAGATAGTGTCAAGGACGCGCACGGTGGTCAGTTGGACTAGGGGTCCCCACCCGCCTACCCAGTTATCGAGCCAGAATAAAATACGGCACCCATTCCCCAGAACCTAATGGCTGACTTGCCTAACAATCGACCAGATGGCCGACAGGCTCCACCAGACCATGGAAGCCCAGGACCTCGCAATAGTGTGGGGCAAATGATGCGTATCAAAGCGGTATTTCCCACAAATCACACGAACCCACAGTGCGGTAAGGTTGATCGTCAACGCCCAACCTAATTTGGCAAGTAACGCGTCATTGGTGGTGCAGAGGAGTTTGATGCCCAAACTCCCAGCGGACTTTGGCTGACAGACAGTGTCCCAGTTCACCAAGTGGAGCCGATGCTGCGATGCAGTCGTGCCCTAAATAAAATCACCCATGAGCTGTTCAAGATCATCACAGAGTTGACAAGGGAGTCGAACCGTCTGCATCGTGAAAATGGGGAGAGCAGAGATAAATGACTGGGCTAAAGTCACCTGACCAGCTATAGACAACGTCTGCGCTTGCCAGTCTGTGAGCTTCGTTCGGGCCGTATCCAGAATGTGTTGGAAGGTCCGTCTGGAGACGCGCTCATGAAACAACGGGACCCCGAGATATCGGCCTAAATTAGCCGTACGATTCAGGCGAAGACCGTGATTGAGCCACCGAGCGGTCTCTTGAGGCACATTCCTCGAGAAAAAATCTGGGTCTTCTCAAGGCTTATCTTTTACCCAGAGGCTAAGCAGAAAGTTTGTAAGGTACAGTCGAGAACTTGAGCCTGGGACTCTGCAGCTTCTGCAAAGAGTACCAGGTCGTCAGCGAAGAAAAGATGGGAGATGGGAGGCCCCGTCCGACTAAGTCGGATGGGCTGCCAGTGGCCCTTGGCCACCTCCTGCGATATAAGGTGGCCGAGCCGCTCCATGCAGAGAACAAACAGGTACGAAAAAAGCAGGTCACCTTGCCGAATACCCCGAGACGGGCAAAAGGCATCAGAGAAGGTGCCTTGCCATGCCACGCGAAAGGACACCGTCGTGACATAGTGCATGATGACATGGATCTGGTTCGTAGGAATCCCGATGGCCTCTAGAGCGTCCTAGATGAATGACCAACGAAGCCAATCATAAGCTTTTTCAAGATCGACTTTTAAGGCTAGAAAGCCTTTCCGGCCAGACTTCGTCTGCATTGAGTGAATCACTTCCTTGGCTATGAGAATATTGTTAGTAATCCACCGGCCAAGAATGAAACTACACTGGTTCTCCACAACTAGCTGAGGCATAAACGGTTTCAACCTATTAACTATAACTTTAGCGATGACCTTGTAAAGGATGGTGCAAAGGCTTTATAAATATTATACTATACCAGTTAAAAACTAACACAAAATTGATTTTTGTTATACCAATTACTGTACCGAATTGTAGTGGTCGTACTAGTCGATACATCGAAATATTAAAAATATATTGTATCTTTTAATTTTAATTATAACAAAGGACAAACTTTAAATAAGATAAAATTGAATAAATTTTTATAATATTAAAAGAATTAATCCGAAATAGTATTTATTATACTAAATCGCTAGAAGTCATATTCACAAATTTTTTATACTCAATCTCTATATTAAATGCTCATTGACTACTTTTATGCTTCAAAAATTTATACATATATTATTTATTTTATTTTCTATTTATTTGTCAACATTTATCTGCTCCGACTATATAATATAGGCATGTAGATTTTTTTAGTTATAAATAAATAAATAGAAATAGTGAAG
>JANITW010000004.1:11366059-11391595 GCA_027564335.1 Erythroxylum williamsii | reverse complement strand
ATACAGATAAAACCAAACTCTTTTGTTTTATTAATAATAAATATTTTCATTACAAAACTGTAACTGAAGAAGATAAAATTACATGTAAATATACTTGCTTTCCAGGGCACTATATTTACATAACTCCATGAGATTATATGCATCCACATGTCGACTAACTGGAAAGAGGCAACAGAGATAGTGGCAAAATCACCATTATTTTTAGGGCGATAATCACCTATCCCTTAGGCAAAACTCGCCCAAGACTAGGAAGCAATCTAGATTGCATTTTCTGGTTGGGTCTTCTGTTCTGGTTTATGTCTGCCTATGCGATGATTTTGAAAGTTTAGTTTGAACATTTTCAATTCATGTCTTCTGTATCTCAATATCATCTTGTGCTATTGCTTATTTTTGGATATGGAAAATTTGTTCTCTCTCTATGTTATGTGTTTATTGGATAATCACCGGTAGCTTGAACAACTGCTGGTTGATTGATAAAATAAGTAGCTAACCATAAGTGTTGCTGGTGATAATTGAGTGACGACACCACTAATTGGCATCGCTGTAGTAAAGAAGATGGGCAATTAAAGCCCATGAAACATAGTAGACAACACGGTGAGGCAACAACACTGTGAGGCAAATGCAGGCGACGACGAGAAAAGGAAGATAGCATGAGGCAAACACAGGCGACAACGAGAAGGAAGATCGTTGGCCGTGTGAGGGAAGCAGTCGGTGAAACATGGAGACGTTTCTGGAGAAGACGATGTCGTCTTTTGGAAACACTCCCACAGAGATGTGACTGGCGTGTGCACGTGTTAGACAGTTCTCAGCTTGTTTATTTTCATTTAAATGGTTTTAAAATCTTAATTTCACTTAAACGAATTTAATGGAGATTAAATTAGTTAAAACCCCTAATAAAATTGAAAAGTGTTTTTCCAGTTGTTGAAAGTTGTTTTCAAAGGGTAAACTTTATTAGGAACATTATGAAATTTAGTTTAATTTTTTTAGTGTTGAATTATTAAATTAAATTAATCATCAAATCAATTTCAAAATTAAGATAATTATTTTCTTAATTTGATTAAGATTAATAATTATATTGATTCCTAATTAATTTAGAAAAATAGTTTCTAAAATTAAAATTAATTATTTTCAATTAGATTGAAATTAATTAATTAGAAAAATAGTTTCTAAAAATAAGGATTAATTAGTTTCAATTAAATCAATTAATTATTTGGACTCCTTAAAATTAAGAAAATTGTTTTCTTAAATAATTAAGAAAGTTATTTCTTAATTAAATTTATTTAAATTTGATTGAGATATATTAATTTTTTTTATTTGTTTAGAGAATTATTATTTAATTTATTTAGAAATTGTTCCTTTATTTATGAATAGCAAGTTTCTTGATTTTTAGATAAAGTATTTTTCTTGATTAAATTTTGAAAATTGTTTTCATTTATTAATTAATAAAAATGTGTTTTCTTTAATATTTTGAAAATAGTTTTCTAACTTATTAAAAAAGATTTTCTAATTAATCAAGAGATAAATCTCTAAACAAATAATACATAATAACTTTCTTAATTAAATTTTAAAGTGTTTTATTTAATTTTGAAAGTAGTTTCTTTTTAATTTTAGAAAATAGTTTTCTAATTAAAAATAAAAAATGAAAAAATGTTTTCTAATTAGATTAGAATATGTTATTTATATAATTTTGAAAAAGAGTTTTTCTAAATTATAATAAGTACGAAGTAAAATTTATTGAAAATTGTTTTCAATTAAATTTTATCAATGGAGTCAAGATAATTGAAAATAGTTTTGAATTGGATTTAAAAATTGTTTTCAAATCAAGTTAATTTATTTAGGAATCAATGGTTTTAATCTAATTTAAGTTTTCGAAGAAGTTGAAAATGTTATTTTAGATTATAAAGATCAATAACTAGAATCGAACGAAACTTGATGTTTTATGCATATAATTGATTATAAGTGCATAAGTTGCATACTTTATTTATATGGTTGATATATATATCGAATGTAGTTTAAATTGTATGTTTTATATATGTGATATTTTATATGCAATTTTGTGTTTGATGAGACAAATAAAATTAAAATCCCTCGTTAAAATATTAAGTACACGTTGAGAATGTGATTGTTGCTTTTCTTTGTTATAAGAATAAACCAGAGTTCTGTTTATTTTAGGCTTGTTGAGCAAACTCAATCCTGCTTTAACCCAAACATGTTTAATCTTATGATAATGGGTACTGCTTAACTAAATTTATGTGATTTGGATGAGCAAACTCGTGATCAAATGAATTTAGAGGCAAGGTTATGGACAATATATAAGATATATTTTGGCAAGAGTTGTCATCTAACATATCTAAGAGTCACATCAGATGTAATTGATAAAGTTATTTTATACATAATTTAGGTCTAGTTGGTTTGTTGAACAAACTCAAGATCAACTATATTTGAATGGGATCCTAGCCCACTAGAAAGATTAGAGTAATCTTTTCGAATAGTAGTGAGGGCTATTATTTGGAATAAAATAGTGTGAGTAACCAAATGCATGATTAAAGTCCTAATCTTATGTGGTAGTCGTGACATATAATTGAATACTTGCTTTCTTACATTTATTTGTTATTAGTGAAAACTACCTTATTTAGCATAATTGATGCTAAGTTAGTGAACCAAATTTCTTCGACATAGATTATGTTTGAGAAGAGTTCTCAAAAGTTAGAAAAGAAAATTGTATGCCCGTTTTACAAATTTGTTATAATCCTTGTTGAGGATTTGGAGTTAAACTTTAGAGATATGTCAAAATCTTATGGATGACAAGATGTATTGACATTTTGAGTTGACTAATGTCTCATAAACTTTGATGAAAACATGTAAGATGTATGTCAACACCATGATAACAAGATGTAAGAGGTTGTATAAAGTAGAGTTGAAATATATAGTACCTTATTAAAATTATTCCACTTAATTTAGCCTACTAAAAGTATAATTGTTATAAAATGATAATAGATATCATTAGAAGAAAATGATTGCATGACTTTTCTTGCCTATATGTGATATGATAGAGATCATGTGTATTTCTTATAAATGCTTATAAGTATTTGATACTAAATTTAGATTCAACATTATTGTAATGTTCAATGCATGGTTAGAAATAAATTGTTAAGTAAAAGTAATTGATTCAATTTTATGCAAAGAGTTTGTATGTGTTGGATCAAAGGAGACTTATACTTAACATAAATGGCAAGAATAAAAAGTTGGATAACCGAAACAATCCTTTTATGTCATATTGGTTAGATTAACAAAACAAGAATCATAAAGTTACATATAAGGATACGTGTATCTTTTTGATTATGAATCATATGAAACTTATGAAACTTGCCAAGTTGAAGAATAACCAAATCAAGCTTTTGTAAAAGGATGATAATGGTATTAAATCTTATATATGTGATGTATTGGATGAAATAACAATTCATAAAAGGATAATATAATATTTCATTATATTACTAATGACTTTATATGATATAGTCATATGTATTAAATGAAATGTTGATTTAAAATTTTGAAAAGTTCAAATTGTTTAAATCTAAGTAAAAATTAAGCATTGAGAATGTTGAAGCACTTTGATGAGATAATTGTGGTGAGTTTTAAATGTTCAATTATCTGTAGGGAATGAGATTCTATAGTGAATAGCTTCACAACTAAATTCATAAGATTATGGATTTATGTAATGAGTAAAATACAATATGAGATATTGTATGATGCAACAATATTTCTTTTATAGCAATGCCAAGTATAATGACTTATCTTCTATAGTTCCAATTGAATCAATTATCAAGATTTCATATTAGATATCAAACATTAAGTCTTTGAAAGACTTAAAGTTAACGATTCAAGAATGTAATGCTTGGTTGAAGCATACATTATCTATTAAGTTTAAAACTAAATTGGATAATAATAGGTTATGAGGTATCCAAAAGATTGGATATAATCTTACAGATTCATTGAACAAATTGTTTGATTCAACGTATACTTATAGGAGAATGGTTCTCAACATAAGTAGTAGGAGTAAGAAGGAATTTGAAATGTTCAAATCCCATAACATTACATCTAATTGGAACTAATGCCTTTAATGATACATTTGATATATAGTTGAAAGGGTACGAGACATTGAAAGATTCATTTTTACGATGAATTCAAAGAGTTTGTTTAGAGATGATTATGAATTTATCACGTCTATAAGAAGGTAAGTGGGAGTATAGTTGTCCTCTTCAATGGGACTATATGGAGACATATTGCTCACAAAGAAGAACAATTCTAACTTTCGATCGAACACATAATTTTCCAAGAACAACTCTTATTGGATATGAAAAGATAACAACTTAATTATGGGAATTAGATCTATAGAGATAAATTGGACGAAGTTAACTTATTCTAATCTATAGAGATAGATTGGATGAAGTTAACTTATTCTAAGTCCAAGTGCATAGACAATGTACTAAAGATGTTTAGTATTTAAGATATCAAATACTTGTGAAGTATTAAAGATATCATTACTCTATGTGTAAGTTGATATTTGAGTTCAAGATGATAAGGATATAACTTTTGAAGTAAATCCTAATTAAGGTTTATTTACTTAGAACAATATCATTTAGGATTAGAAAAATCCAATGTACCAATTGGTTGCTAATTAAGCTGTAATACATTTTTCATTTAATGGAAATGATTAATTGGATCAACAAGTTCTTTAGAGAACTTGGTATAGTTTCTTTGCATTATTCAAGATAGTAATGTATTGTAGAACATTAAAGTCATGGGGCATGCATAAGGAGCTAATGTCTCATCAAAGATCTAAGATTATGTTTAGGCAAATTTTCTTAATTATGATGATAATTAGGATGGGAGTTGTAAGATTTATTCAAGTGCTCAATATAGAGAATATTGTAGAATTCTTTCATTAAACCACTACCCCAGTAGTAAAATAATCGTCATATGGTGATATGATATGAGATACTTAAACGATTGGCTTAGTGCAAGTGGGAGATTGTTGATTTATGCTTACAGCTAATCGCTTTGGTTGTAATTTAGTGACAAATTATTTAAAGGCATTTTTTATCTTGTACATGTTTAGACGTATATAATAAAGCCCATAGGATAATTGTACATTGCAAATGAAATTATAATGAGATTATAATTATGATATTCATATTGCATTGATGTATTATTCCTAAATATTCCTAGTCATTGTTCTATTAAGATTTGGCATTAATAGAATATAAAAAGACTAGTACACGTTTTATTTTTCCTTATGAAGGAAGTAATCGATCTCATAGGCTAAAATATAGAGATACTTAAACAAATGTTAGGATGCTTGCTAGAGAATAAGTTCACTGAACAGACCCAATATGAGAAATTCATTTGAAACATTACTTGTATGTCTATAGAATTCTCATTGTGATGATTGTATAAGTGATCCTTTGATTTAAAGTTATCAAACTTATCTTGTGAGGGAATTGCTATGTTTTGATACTACTTATGATCTATTTTATCATAGATCGTTTAATCGGTAATCATTGGATGTAAAATGAATTATATGGAGATAGTTGAGTGATCAAGATATGATTTATCACCCTAAAGTAATTAGGGAGAATGTTTCGTTGTTCTCGATTATTATTAATTCAAGAAATCCTTGGCCAAGGTGAAATAATATTTTGTAAATAGTTTACAAATATCATTAATTGAATCGATAGCTAATAGTGGAGAATTAATATAATTAGACTTAAAATAGAGTAGATATTAATTTCATACTGCATGTCTAATCGGAACATTATATGATGAAATGATTGAATTATTAAAAAAAATTATGCACAAAAAAGTTAGTCAAAACACTTTGACATTCCTAAACATTTGGGTAGTCATAATGCGTTGTTAGACGTCAATCTTGATCTATGATTATAAATTGTTTAATTAGAGAATTAAAAATAAATTAAAAGAAGTTTTAATTTATCTAATTTTAATTATAAATTAAAATTAGATTTTATAATCATTGTCAACATATTTAGGAACATATTAGGTCTCACATATAGAATGGGTTGAAGAGAGAAAAATTAATTTAATCAAGTTAGACTTGATTGCAAAGTTTGAGAAACTTTATGATTAAATATGAGATATTTAATAAATAAGAAACAATATGAGATATTGAATCTTATATGAACATAATTGGTATTTAATTAGAATTATTTGTAATTCTAATAAAGTTTAATTGAAATTAGAATTTAATTTCAATTAAATTACTAAAACGTCAAAAGTTTATTATAAATAGACTTAAGCTCTATGGAGCTAACATTTCTTGCTTAACCCTCTCTGTAAGAGTTACAGAGTTATCTCAACTTGTTCTATGGATACCGTTAGAGGTCAGACACTTATACGGCTATGGTGGTTAAGACAGATCAGTTTTAGGAATAGTTTGAGGGATACGATAAGACAAAGATTAAGCTTCGGAATAAAGTACGAATTAAATTTCCGCTTATTATAATTTTTGTTGATTATTTTATAGAATTAAATAGATCCTGATTTTTGGAAAATGAAAAATTACAAAAAAATTTCGTGATTATTCTACTGCGATTGAGATCAGATCTCAACCTGATTTCCCAACAGTTTCACGATATAAGCATTCAAAGCCTTCGCTAAGAAGGTTTTCATAATAATAATATTACTACTAGCATCATAATTATTATTGAAAATGGAAACAAGTATGATTTAGTGGTAAGGGCGACAACTGTCCCTTCTAAAGTTTAAGCAAAAAAAAAAAGGACTGAGAATTAATTTTAAAAATTAATAAAATATCACCATCAATGAATTGTGTATATAATAAATTTTCACTAAAATTCTACCAACAACTAAAATTTTCATAATTAATTTATAAAGCACAATAAATATTGAGTATCATTCACCTCCAATCTCTCTAACATTTTTTTCAATAATTAGAAATAAAAATAATAAATCATATTTACTCGAAAAAGATCATAAACTGAATTGATGACATAAAAGTTTCTATTCTTTAATTATATGATAAAAAGAACAAATTAATTTTTAAATAATTTTCTCCAACAAAGAAAATAAATCCAAAAAATATTACTATTTTATACAAATGATTAACAATATATTCTCTTCTTTAATTGGCTTGAAATATATGTCTAAAAAAATATGATATGATATCCTTTTAGTCAAGCCCTTGGTAACAATAATAATACAAAAATTAGGGAAAATCTTCAAAATAAAGTATATAATTAGATAATCTATTTTTTGAGAAATTAAAATCTCTTATAAACAAAATATTGTCATAATCTTCTCTCTTAGAATTAAAAATGAAAATAGAAATTTAATTTCAAAAGATATTAAGAATTTTATGTCTAAAAGTAATAATACAATTAATTACTTAGATCACAAATCTCTATAATAGAGAAAATATTAGAAAAATTTTATTATTTTTTATTAAAAAAGACTTTTTCCATCAAAACCCCAATGTCCAAACCATTTAAAGTTTCTAGAAATAGTTTTAACCAATTTAGGAAAAAGAAATAGTGAATATTTAGTTAATCGATCTAAGAAGGATTTAGGGTACTCGTAATCTTCAAGAAGGATTGTGTGAGTTACTTTTTATTTAAACAAAGATTATTGTAAGGATGTTCTCTTCACTTAATTAAAAGAAGATTTCAATGGATTCCCAAAAGAGATTTGGGGAATGGAATTAGACAAGGTTTGATAATCGAACTATTATGAATTAGTTTGTAATTTCTTTTTCGTACGTTCTGTATATTATTCTTATTCATTTGATTGAAAATTCCTATATTTTTGTTTAAATATCATCATTCAACTTGAAATCAATAAGGTTTTATTTTTAAGTTGAAAAAGTGTTAGTGTCATTATTATTCATGTTTTTAATATTTAATTCCTCTATTATTATGAGTCAATGTCCTTAATTGTGTAATTTCATTTCTCTAGCAGTTAGGACTTGATAAAGGTTGAAGTTAGAGTTTAAGTTCAAATAGGAAATTAGAAGTTGTAGAAGCAAACTGACCGTGGACGCATTCAATGAAAATGACTAGTAGCAAAACTTGATTTGGAAGTTTTCTAACACGATCAGGAAATATTTTTGTAAATATCTCTTAGAAATATGATGGGAAACTTATGGTAGTGTAGTTAAAATGGATTAGATATACTATTTTTTAAAATTTATATTATTATTTAAAAAAAGAAAAGTGAAGGGGGATTTTTTTGGCTTTGTTTAGGAAGAATACATTATCTTTTAATTTTAGAAAATGCAGAAGTGGTATTTTGTTTTCTTCTTTTGGAACACGGTCATAGTTGAAAATGACTTATCAAGGCTTAATACCTTACTTGGTTTAAAGAAGCCAAAGTTATTGAACTAAGTATTTATGAGATTCTTGTTCTTAATGAAATTTCTTTAGCTATTCAATATTAAATATTCGTTTACTTTATTAAATGATTGTAGCAATTAATAGCTAAGTGATTTTTTATTAATTTAATGTATAGTTAGGTTGGAAAAATCATGTTCAATATTTCTAATTAGAAGTAGATATTAGGATTACTGTACTACATTAGAAACTAGAATTCTAAGAAGAATATTTCTAGGGGATAAGGTTTTTCTCTATCAATCAAAGCTTAAATTATTTCCAGAGAAATTTGTCATCTAGATGGCTCAGTCCATTTGTTGTTACTAATGTGTTCTTTGTACGGTGGAAATCTAAAGTTTAAACACTTTTAAAGTGTTCAAAATTAATGGCTATAGGTTAGAAGAGTATTATGAAAATTTACAAATGGAAACTGAAGAGTAATTTAAGCTGGCTAGTGTAATTAATACTGAGTGGATTCTAGTTTCAATTCCATTTAGCTAATATTAAGATAGGATTCAAACCAACCCTTCTTAAAAGAAGAAGTTATATGAACGGCTTTCCCTTTAATAAGAAAAACAATTCAAAACCAAAGTAGAAAAATTTACAATTCTTAAAAAAAAAATCATTATATTGATATATAGAGAGTTAATTAGTAATGCATAAAAGGAGGGTTTAAAACCGTGTCAAAACATGGGACTAGAAAAATCATTAAAGAATTAAAAATTTAAATCTAAAAAATATTTAGGATCTATTTTCAACAATTTAATGTTTTCTACAAATATACTAGTAAAAAATGAAATAAACCTCCTGTATGGAAAAATATGTATTTTTAAAATATAGATCAAAACCAAATTATAAAAAATAACAATTTTCTCCTTCTCTTAGCTATAAGAATCTAATACGTTATAGATGTAGAAGAAATGGTCATGTCACTGAATATTGTAAGATTAATACAATACTTCAAAATTTAAGATTTAGGGCAATATTTGGTAAAAATACAAGCTTTAATGTTATTTGATTCAAAAAATTGTGAATAAGAAGAAGAAGAAGTGGTGCTCAAATGTTTCAACTTTGAATTTTTAACAAAAATAACCCATGTTAAATTCTTTGTTAAAGTGGATGATGTAGTGAGCCATGTCAGGTTAGTATTTGCGTCACCTAGCTACCACATATTGTATTTGTGTCACATATAAATTTTATTATTTAATATATTAAAAATACCAAACATCTTAAAATACTTATGAAGTAAAACATATGAAACAATGTATACTTATTTGAGGGTTTTTGACATTTTAATTTATTAAATAATAAACTCATATGTAGTGCAAATACAATATGTGGCAACTACGTGAACAAATATTATTCTAGTGTGGCTCGTCACACCATTCATATTAACAAAGAACTTAACGTCATGTTATTTTTTGTTAAAATTAAAAGTTGAACTATTTTAGCACTACTTTTTAAAATCAGGTCAGTATTGCAAAATTAAGTAAAGGATGATTTTTTGTAATTAACCTTTATTTATATTACTATTATAAATATTACAATTTGTTATGGATTGGCTTTGCATTTTTATAATTTATCCTTTACATTTTTTTTACTTACTGCTATATTTCTAGAACATATAACTTTTACATTCAATATTTATTATCTGGTTACTAATACTAGTTCTTAGTGAAACACCAACTTATGCTTATATGATTGGTTTAATTAATTTTATGCTTTACTTATATATCTTATTTTTATGCTTTATTCATATTACTACTAATTTTTATAATTCTTTCAAGATCTTTATCAAAATGAGAAATAAAATATTTGAATAAAATATATTTTAGGTTAGGAAGACAATATTTATATTATAAGCAATTATTATCAGAACTGGATGATAATCATAATTTGAGGTTGTAAAAAATAAATACTGTTAATATAGTACAATAATAGATAAGAAGTAAATTAAAATCATTTAACAAAAATTGAAAATATTATCTATACCATAAATGATTTATGACTTTTCCTTAACAAGACAATTACCAAATTTTTTAATAAAAGACTATAATAAAGATTTAGATAATATTAGATAAGAATTAAAACAATTATTATCACAAAAAAACACTAAATATAATTATTCATATTCTTGAAAGATTTATCTTATTGTGAAAATAGTAACATCAAAGTTTTGATCATTATATTTTTATTCAGTAAAATTCAAAATATTATCCATGCCTTGAAATTAAAGATATTAAAAACTTTCATCTATAACTGTGCAGCTAAAGTTTATCTACTAATCATCTCATTCCCAAAAAATGATATTGTGTTTCCTCCTTGAAAGATTTTTCTTTGTCTCTTAATAAGACTTTTCTTTAACAATTAAAATCATGCATATCAAAACAAGTGGATTCCATAATGGATTAGGGAGAGAAACTCCAACTTCTATCTAAACCTCTTTTTGGATCTTGTAATTGGTTAAAAGTTTTATTTGACTTTCCTTTTAAAGGTAAAAATAATAAGCAAGATTTCTTCTACCTATCCCTTGCTTTTGCTTTCTTACTACTTCAAGTAATCCTCGATATATGAAGGTTTAACTGCTAAACTTCGAATAGAACCCAAAAAGGCTCTAAGTTCCTCCTTCTCCTTTAGAACATGTATGGAAATTCATATGGCAATCCCTGAAACTTAGGTCCCTTTTTATTCTAAGGCTCCAAGTTCCAAAGCTTATATCCTTACATTTGAGCTAGTTGATTCCCCTTTTGTAACCTTCATCTTCACCTCTTTCTACTGCCTCTCTCTATAGCATTTTTTCATCTCCTAAATCTACTAAGATTGGTTGTTCTCCTTATTGCTTCCTAGTTATGATACACTTGACATTGTAAGTTAAAGGTGATGGAAATGCCTCTAATTTCTTGTCTTAGGTGGCTAATTTTTCTCCGCTTGTGGTTAATAAAATATCTTAGAGTAAGATAGTAGGAGACTCATCTACTTTTAAGAAGCTTAGGTACATTCCTCTAAGCTAAATATAACATCCCACTATTAGAGATGCTCAAAGCAAGTGATCATAAATTGAAAGCTTCGTTATTATGTTTCTTTGTAGATAAAAAGGCCCTGATTTCCTCACAATTATATAATACAAATACCTGGAAGAAGATAAGGAATGAGATTACTTTGATAAATGAAGAGGATTTATTTGTCTTTAAATTTAGTAATGAAGATAGTATGAATAAAATCCTACAAGTTGGGCTATACCATGTCATTCAAAATCCCCTCATACTTTAAAAATGGAGATCAAGTTTAGAGATGGTTAAAATAAAAATGGGAATGCATTTATAAGAATTAATTTCTATAATGTTCATGTCAAATATTAGTCAATAAAAGGCTTAAGTTAATTAGTAAGTTTAATAGACAAAATAATTGGCATGGATGAACAAACAACTAATCCAAAGCATACCAGGTATGCTAGAATATGTGCTAATGATGGCTTGGACTAGAAGTTTCTAGAAAATTGAGAATAATGAAGTTAAATGATGTGGAAGAATATATAAAAGATGAAATTCATCTAAGTTACCAATGAAGACTATCTAAACCAAATTAGGTCATAATATGTTGTAAAAGTTTTGAAATAGGTGGTTTCAAGAGCTCAATAAATAAATGAAACTAAAAAACCAATGGAGAAAAGATTACTACATCTCGTGATAAAGAGGGGTCCCCAAACCAAACAATGGGAATTCTGGCACTGGCTAACGGGTAGAGGCAAGAAATCATAGAGACTTCCAAAGAAAAGTGATCATGGATTAAATAGTATGCAATTTATCATAGCCAAATTGCTCTAATTATTAATGTCGAATTATAAGGATCTCTATGATTGTAGTCTATTATAGGACCAAAATGAGGATGCCTCTACTTTTGCTCCCTTTCAAGAACTGTTCATTATGTTAGCTTCACTATTTACTGTCTTCCTCGAGCTATCTGGTTTCTTTTGTAATCAAACTACACCTTTTGTATACTACCTCTTCTTTATAAACCTCTCTTTCACTAGTATCTTCTAACATTGCCTCTGGTCTTTCAATTTTTGTTGACTTCTTGCTATCATCTTAACAACTCATTCCTTACACCATCCTCCTTATTGCATCACCTTTCCTCTCTTCTCACTCTTCTGGTTGGTTTGCTCTCTTCTAACTCACTTGGTTTCTTTTTTTTTTCTTCCACCAAACATTAACCTCCCTCCATAAACTCAACCAATTTTCTACATTTAGTTTCAAACTCCCAAATTGCTCCAGATACTTCTTTTCCTTTTGACTCACACCACCTAAATCCCTCTCTAGCTTCAAATACAAACATCTCTAGACCTATTAGAAGATCCTAGGTATAGGTTGCAGTCAAGATCCAACAACATGTGAACAAGATAGGATTGATCAAACCACTCCAAGAAAAAATCAAAACAAGATAAAGAGTTTGAACATATGATTAAATAAAGATCAAGCAGAAAGAAAAAGGCTCTAGCTAAGGAGTCAAAACTAGGAATATTCTAACTTGGAATATTAGAGGGACTGATGCCCCTTATAAAAAGCTTTTGGTGAAGTGCTTATTAGCTCATAATAAAGCAAATATTGCTGGTTTCTTAAAGACTCGAATCAAGCTCCCTAATTTCAACCTTCTTAATTTTTTGCCAAGGTATTTGAATCTAATCACTAACTACAATCATTATCTCAATGGCATAATAGCGGTTGTATATGACTTCTTGTCATCAATATCAACACTAAGTTCACCTCAGATCAATTGATCCATCTTGAAGTTGTTAGAATGGAGTCAAGTATGTCATTTCTCAAATCATTTATATATGCTTATAACAGTGCATATCAGGGATCCTTTTTGTGGAATTAACTCAAATCTCTAGCAAACACTTCCTCACAACCTTGGCTAATTGTTAGAGATTTTAATGCATTCATCAGTCCAAAAGAAGCACAAGGTGTCAGATATGTTGGTAACCCTTACACTGAGATGAGACAATGTCTATTTGACATAAAGTTTCAGATATTCCTTGTGGAGATAACCTCTATACAAGGTCTAACAAGTAATCTAGGGATAACTTCATCCGAAAAAAACTTGATAGAAGTTTGGCAAATCATGTGTGGCTTACTACATACCCAAGGAATTACTCTACTTTTACTAATCAAAGCCTTTCAATTCACTCTTCCATTATAACTCACATTCACTCTACCAAAACTCACTCCCACTTCAAATTTAATAATTTCCTAGATGAACTAGCTGAGTTTGAGTCCTGTATATTGAAAACATCAAATGTCTTCATACAAGGCTCTGAGCAATTCATTCTTGCAAGGAAGATGCCACTCATTAAACATGAAATGAAAATGTTTTTTGAAAAGAACATTGGCAATAGTCATCATCTTTTAAACACAACAAGAATTGCTCTTTAAAGGATATAAATTGAACTTCAAAATGAACCCACCTAAATTGATCTTTAGAATTAGGAAAAGCTTGCTATGCAACACTTCTCCAATGTACTTACTTAAGACTATTCAATGATGAAACATAGGTCAACAGTCGAATGGATAAAAGGGGGAGATAGAAATGTAGCTTTTTTATAGAGCTATCATCTCTAGGAAAAACAGTAAGAAAATTATCTTTTCTCATTAGAATAATGAAGTGCCTAAATATTACAAATCATTGCTACAAAGGGGTTTTAATTACTTTTCAAACACCTTGCAAGCACCTGCCAAGGCCACTTCATCTCAAGGTCTTCTGAAAGAGCTTATGCAGTTTTGTATTACTCAACGTGAAGCTGAAATGTTAATTAAACCCATTATCATTCAAGAGATTGAAGCTTCTTTAAAATCTTTGACCTATAAGGAGCTTGGTCCTGATGGACTTAACCCTAATTTTTTCAACAAATCTTGGCACCTGATCAAACATACTATGATTGATGTTATTATAGAATTTTTCAGCAAAGGGATATTGTTGGCTGAAATCAATAACACATTTGTAATACTCATTCCCAAAGGTGGCGAGCAAATCAAATTCTCTGACTTTAGGCCAATTTCATGTTGCAATATAGTATATAAAATCATTTCCAATATTTTAGCTCAGAGGTTAAAAAGTGTGCTTCACAATTACATTGACTTTTCTCAAGGGGCATTTATACTAAGTACAGTTATGAGGGACAAAGAGTTTGTAGATCCTGTACTAACAATTATCCTTTCTTAAAATTGATATAAACAAAGCATTTGATCATGTTGATTGGGATTTCATTTTAAATAATCTTAAGGCCTCAAATTTTCCACATATTTTCATTCTGTGGATCTCATAATGCATTACAACTCCATCTTTCAAAATCTTGTTGAATGGACATCCTAGTAAAAATTTTAGAAGCTCTAAATGGATTAGACAAGGAGACCCCATCTCTCCATATATTTTTGCTCTTTTTATGGAAGTATTCCATAGAAATTTTAAGAGGGTTGTGGAGAGAACAAAATCTTTTAAATTTCACTTTAAATGCAAAAATTAGAGGATCACTAACGTTTGTTTTATAGCAGATCTTATACTCCTCTCAAAGGACGATCAAATTTCAGTCTCTACTCTTAAGAAAGCCTTAAGAATCCTTAACAAACTCTCTGGTTTGGAAGTCAATTATGCAAAAAGTGAATTCTTCTTAGCTAAATCTACTTTAGAGAATGAATCAGTCATTAGCGCTGTCATTGGTTTTAGGTTAAACTCCTTCCTAAGGCATTCCCGTGTCAACCTTTAGTCCCTCCTCAGTTGATTTCAATATCCTAATTGAAAGAATCAAGCAGAATACCCTCTTAGAGTTCCAAAAATCTATCCACACTAGAAATGGTAAATTCATTAAACAATTGTGTAAAAAGTTCCTTCAGAACTACTATACCAGAATTCCTTAGATCAAGGTTGTCTAGTTCCAACACCTACACCCAAAGGCATCTTTTACTTTGTAGTTAGCCATGAAGGATAGACTACCAATTGTTGATAAGTTGAAGAGATTTCTCAACTTTCCTTGGTGCATGCTCTGTCAAAGGGCTGAGGAAAGTAATGACCATTTGTTTTTTCAACGTGACTTTGTCATTACTAGTTGGAGATCAATTTTGCATAGATGTTACATTGTGAATGCCCTTATTGATTAGAGCTCACATATAGATATACATATAAATCCATAGATTTGATATGACATAGGAGGATATAAGTATTTAATCCTATAAGGGTTTTCTCTAATGCTATTTAAGATTTAGTGAGAGAAACAAAATTTTCTAGTACAGTTTAGCATAAAGTTTGACATAATTGAGCCCTACAAATAGAAAGATGATACATTTCAGATCATATAGGTATCATCATAGTTTGACTCGCTCTATTTTCTTATTCATGTTAGTGAGGTATTAGATATACATGATTGTATTGGATTTGTGCTGCATATGACAAATGCATTTGATATTTTTCCTATATGGAAAGCCTTCTAAGACCGAATGATGGTTTTCATTATCTTTAGGTCAAATATTTTTTAAATTGGTTGACCTATACATTGATTTTGTTTAACTACTTTTACTGGTTTTATTATTGTTACAATTCCTGTAAATAATTTTTATTCAAGGGGGAGAATGTTAGTGATTTTCTTAATTTGAAAAATTATTAATTACAATTTTTAATAAACTTATGGTTAAGAAAATCAAATTTGATCCCGAGTTGAAGATAATAAAAAAGTCCAATAAAGTGTTTAGTTTAATAGGCTGAAGTTCAATAAGAAAAATGGAACAAGTTGATTATACATTGGGCTATGATGGGAAGACCTGATAAGGTTATTATAAATAGCTGCAAACATCTCCTGTTGTTTTCTTAAGTAAGTTCATAGACGTTTAATTTCTCTTATCCGTTAAGAGGTCTATGCATTAAGAAAAGCACAGAAAAACGTTAACAGCCCATAAAGGTTTCTCAAAAGTTCGAAGAGCTTGTTCATATGTCGAGGAGCTTTTTCAAGCTGCTAAGTAGCTTATTCATCGGCAATGGATAGCAAAATTAACAGATATTTTGTCACATTTTGTCTGTTAATATAAGTTTACGGTTGATCCTCGGTTCATAACTAAAGTTTGTGTTATATCTAACAATTTGATCCTTAATTCCATGTGGTTGCCGGCGAATTATGTTCTTCAAAGCGGCATAAATTTCTTGCTCAATTACTTCTAAAAATATGATATGCTTGAACGTAGTTATTACGTAATCGACTAGTTGCAACAGCGCAAAAAGGGTATAAAAAAAGCACGCTAGTTTGGGACAATTGTAGGGAAATATACGAGAAGCATATCAACAATTGTCGATGTCGCTGATCTACGGACAACTCTCTAATTCTCAAGTATGATTTCGATATACGATAATCCCAATGTTAGTTTTGTAAGAAATTCACAAGGGAAGTAATCCTCTATCAAGAAAAATACACAAATTATATACAAAATACGATTAATAGCCCATTATTTTAAAGATTTAGGTTGAAAAACAATGTTTTAATTCTATATGCACTCACTTGAACATGATCTAATTTATTTTCAAGCTCCGTCAAAACCCTTTATTAGTGTGAGGGAGAGATGATAGGAATTCATAAATGGAGCGACCATCCAAGCAGCTACAGTTTTTTACGTTAAGAAGGAGATTGATTGTCTGTTGCCAATTGAGCTCAGATAACAGCGTCTCAGGAACTTGCTTCAAGCTAAAATGGTCAGAGCATGTGTAGCAGCTATGCCTTCCTCAAAATGATATCAACCTCAGTTCTTTGGGGTTACCTTGCTTTTATGACAATTGAACGTTTACCTGGCAACCGATTTTGGGAAAGGATATTACTTCACGTCACTACACCGAGCAGAAGATCCAAGTAACTTAGAACTCCAAAATTTTTCACTTGCATGCTTCCTTCTTCCTCGTGTTTAAAGCATCGTTCATTTCTTGCAGAGTCCTTGAAGAGTGTCATCCTACTTTGTACCATTTTCAGGACAAGCTATTTGCCAGTATACTTTGTAAGTTTTTCACTTTCTACCTAACCATCCTAATTATTACGTGCGATCCATTTAAATGCTTTAACCCTACCCACGCACATGGTGTTACCCATCTACCTAATCCCTTGTCTTTGTGATGGCCAGAGATTGAGTAGATTTAGTGGATTTAAAAACAAGTTTGGTTTGATCCCTATCTTCACCCACACATCTATGATATCATCGTTGTGTTAAGGAAAAGGATAGAAGTTTCAAACTTTACAGACACATTCAGCTCTTCGGTGGAGAGGCAATGGCTGGAGGTATTTTATAATTTCGATTAAATTTCCGCTGTTTACTTCATATATATGTATGCTCAATATGCATGTATCTTCTAGGTTTTATTTACATACTTTGGTCTCATTTGGGTACCAGTAGCGGGGATCATGCTTCCTTCGATGATCACGTTATTCGTTCCAACACATCTTCAAGACACAGTACGAGGAATCTTGCAACAGTATGAATACTTCTTGTATGACACTCTCAAAATACACACTTTTGTTCACTTCATTTACACAAAATCTCTGTTGATCACGTTTATAGGAGATGGAGTTGGCGGCTGGAGTTAGTTTTCAGGGAGATGGTGAAATGTTAAACTATTACGAATGATCAATCACAATAATCAAAGAATAAGTATAGAAATAAGAAACATACACAAATTTACATAATTTATCAATATTTTTGGTTACGTTCATAAGCAGCTAAGATTTTATTTCATTATGAATATTTCACACATAAGTACATTAGGAGAAAAGAATGTATATAAAATACAAAAGATATATCTACCTTCTAATAATTGATCTAGATATATTATCAAATTTCATATCTTAACATTGACGAGTTTATCACCGGAAGCAGAGAATAGATCGGACCTATAAGCAGTCCCAAAGTTACAAGCTCCACTGCAACACCGTCAAACAATCCTAGAACTGTTCAAAGTCCAAAAGTATCATACACATACAGTCCTCGAGTGGGTGAGCTGAAAGGTGAGCGAAGTCCTAAGCCTAATGGGAGAAGCCCTACCAGTCCAATGGCTGGAGAATCAAGACTGTCTAATCCGGGGAAGAGCCCATCCAGTTCAGCAAAATATTAGTACTGTAAAATATTGTTTGAAATGTTCAAGTTTATTTTCGTACCAGTAATTAGCTTTAAGACATCTGTTATTTTAGTTGAAACTGTTTGTAAAATATTTCCTTTTTTTTTCCTGAAATATGTTAAGTACTTTGGATTTTGTCCGACTTGTAACAAGATATAGTGACAGCTACAATTAAAGTAGTTACTATTGTAGAACTGAAAGAAATGACAATTAATTTTCATATTACAAGATCCCCTCGAATAATTAAAAAAGAAAGGAAAAAGATAGATGCCCAACACATAATACAGTTCAATAATCATATCTACATTGGAAACAAAAATATATGTTTTTCTTTAATCTTACATGTCACATGTGTAATATAACTCTCAGTGTTTAGAGATTATTAAATAGCAATAGAGATAAGGGGAGGGAGGTGAGTAAATAAGGAAGACTAAGTAAAACAAATGAATTAAACATGTCGTAAGAAGTTTTAATAGCTGTAAATCCCATGCTTGAGGGGAAAATCATTTTAAATTGGCGAGTGTGGTTCTTAGTACTTGTTAACCTTCTTCAATCCAACTTTGGCTTTTATAAAGGTATAAGAATTGATGCTCTCTATAAAATGGAACTTGAAAACATAACGTTGTTAACTGCTACAATCAGGCATTACAGTATATAATATGATTTTGTCTTTTTTAGTTTGTTTCATCTGCTTTGCAGAGTTTGTATGTTTTTTTATCATGTCTTCTACAAATTGTAACAAGTGCGGACTGTGTTGCTGTTTGTCGGGCACATGTTTTTGTCCTGATTATGACAATATCTAATGTCTTCTACAGCTAATGCAGGAGTTCATTATTTGGTATGCACGTCCTAGAGAAGTGGTATGTGTTTTATGTACATCATCATTCCTATTCACGATTTGTAACAAAGATAGTATGATTAGTTCACTGGCAGTAACTGTCTCTCAGATTCTGAGTCAACTTTCCAAACTTTAAAAGCAAATTCTCTTATAGTAATAGCAGTAAGATCACTTTCATGTTAAACACAAAGTATGGACTGCTTGTTACCTTATACCTAAGTGAAAGTTTAAGTTTGCAGCATCCAAATACTTACCTTGTTTCAATTATGCCTGTTTTTAGTTGCTGGAGATTAGTTCCCCGCAATACTTCACTAGTTGTCCTTTTGATTATCCATATGTCTCAGTTGGACCAAGTTTTATTTTGATCTGTTTCTCTTACTTTGATATTTGGTTCAAGAATTAATTACAGTCAAAGCAAAATGTTCAATTTTTTTGTTTTTAACTGGTATAAGCTTCAAAGTTTGACTTTTGTTGTCTCATTGTTGAATCAGGTTTGTAGGTCGTTAGTTCAAGCAATCTGAAATGGCATTGTAAATACTGATGCTTATGGCTTAATTTTTAATATGAGATTTCTCGATAGAATATCAGTTGTTAGTGTTGTACTTCTTTAAAGGGAATGTAATTCCTTCGCTGATTAGGAGTCCTATAGAGGGCAAATCCTGACTTGCACTTACAATAGTTTACGATTCGTGTCTTTTGTTTATAGACAAGTGTAAAGTTTATGGTTTTCATTTCTATTTTTTGCAACAACAAGAAAAAAAAATTTAACTTGTCGTACCATCAAGTTGTAATGGTGTTTTCAATAATATACAGTTTTCAACCTTAGTTAGGAGGCTGTAATTGACGGAGAACATGAAATTTTGTTCTCAAATCGACTTCTTTTATGAACTTGTTATTACTACCTTCTTTCTTTACTCTTGATAAGTCTCATATTATCTTTTTCGTATTAATTTGTTCTGTACAACTTCGTGTTTTACTTTTCTTTAAATGTTGTTCATGCAATTTCCTTTAGTTTCTTGCTTTATTATTATTATGGCTGCCTTTTCTCTTTTAAATTTGTTGCTTACTTATTTGTCTTCATTTATGGTTTGAAATATTTTACACTAATTCGCTCATTTGCATGAAATCTCTTTAGATTTTTAATTGATGTTAGAAATACTAACATAAAAAATAGGTTATTGTTAGTTTTTTGTAAGGGACTTTGTCTCATCTTGAAAATAAGTAAGGGAGGAAGGTGGCTCAACAATTATAAATAGAGGCTCAACAATTATAAATAGACCCCATCTCCTTTCCATTTAACTTATCCCAAGAAAAAATAAAATATTAGTGTGTAAAACTCTTAGTTCTCCTCATTTGGTGAGTAAAAGAAATATTAAGAGTAGTAAGTTTTTTGTAAGTAATTTTGGGGTGTATTGGGGTAAGGCTTTGAGAGAGATTGTAAACACTAGTGAGTTGAATGTTGAGTGTAAACACCTGTAAGTGTTTGTTTTTCTCCCTAATAAAAAGAGTGAGTAGTAGCTTCAGAGACGTAGGCACAAGTTAGCCCAATATCAAATTTTATGTTTTTTTCACTGATATTCTAGTTGTGTGAAAATAGTCTAATTTCCTTACAATTGATATCAGAGCTTTAGAGAAGTGAGTAGGCTTTGTAGTTGCCGCAGTAATGGATCTTCTATATTAAAAAACTTTCCTTGGGTGTAAGCTTGAAGTTAGTATGCTCTGCAGTTACCACATGAGTGGATCCTCTACATCAGAAAACTTACCTCAGGTGTTTGTTTTTTACTACTGAGTGGTGTTATTAAAGAGGTTCTGTCTAAAGAAAATAGGTAGTAAGTGGGAGCAAATATAACCCCTCCAAATTTTCCTGGAAACTTTAACTAAAAGTTTTGTTTAAGGAAAATTGGAACTTAAGTGGGACATGTTGTATCTCCCCACCCAACCTTTCCTAGGAATCGACTTTGATAACTACGAACCACAGTTCAATAATTAGAAGAAACTAAAAGCTAGTGGGAGTGATGGCACCAAATGACATGCTCAGCAAAATCAATAAGTTCGATGGCACAGGTTTTGAATACTGGAAGATACATATAGAGGATTATCTATATCAGAAGAATCAGTTTCTACTGCTCTTTGGAAAAAAGCCAGAAAACATGTCAGATAAAGACTGGGTTATTCTTGACAGGCAGGCCCTTAGAGCAATTCGAATGACCTTATCTCGAAATATAGTATTTAATGTGGTAAAGGCAAAAACCACAAAAGGCCTTATGGAGGAATTGACAAATTATTATGAAAAATCGTGGCAATAAACAAAGTACATTTGATGCGGCGTTGATTTAACTTGAAGATGGTGGAAGGAACCTTTGTAGATCATCATATCAATGAACTTAATAAAGACTTGAACCAGTTAAGTACAGTGAATATTGATCTTGATGATCAAATACAGGCCTTAATACTTTTGTCATCCCTCCTAGAGAGCTGATGTGCTACAGTCACATCAGTGAGTAACTCAATGAGAACCAACAAGTTGAAGCTCAAGGATGTTAGTGGCCTGATTATTAATGAAGAAACTCGAAGAAAAGAAATAGGTGAAGCCTCATCTTCCTCCGCCCTTGTCGCCGAATCAAAAGGAAGAAGCAAAGGACGTGAGAAATCTAGATACCGTGATAGATCAAAAGACAGGAGGTCCAAGTCACGAAATCCCACTACTTTCCAAAACTCAAAAAATGTTGAGTGTTGGAATTGTGAAAAGGATGGGCATTACAAAAATCAATGCAATAATGGTTCGGATAAGCAGGAGTCAAACAACTAAGAGGCAATTAACCTCAAGTGGAGATGATGCCTTGATATGTGCCTTAGAAAATAAGCAAGAGGCATGGATATTAGACTCTGGAGCATCGTTCCAAGCAATTTGAAGAAAGGTCTTCTCGACAAGTATGTGTCTAGAACTCTCGGCAATGTATACCTTGGTAATGATCAACTCTACGAGATTGTTGGTAAAGGTGTAGTGAAGCTCAAGTTGAATGGAGCCATTTGGGAGCTGAAGGACGTCAGACATATCCCTAGTCTGAGAAAAAACTTAATCTCAATGGGACAATTGGCAAATGAAGGCTACAACACAACCTTTCGTAGTGATGAATGGAAGGTGTCACAGGAAGCAATGATGGTAGCATAAGGAAAGAAAAATGGTACTATCTACCTAATAGCTGGAGCATGCTGTACAATTACAGTTGCACAAGCGAGTGGAGATTCCAACTTGTGGCACCAGAGACTTGGCCACATGAGTGAAAAAGGAATGAAGTTAATGCATTTCTATAGAAAGTTATCAGGTCTACAGTCAACAAAACTTGATACGTGTGAAGATTGCATTCTTGGAATGTCAAAGAAGGAGAAACTTGAGCTCGTGCATTCTGATGTTTGGGGGCCAACAACTACTCCATCCATTGGTGGAAAGTACTACTTCATGACATTCATTGATTATTTGTAACGCCCCTTATCTTAGGGTACATACCGGGAAATTAATTTTATCCTCAATTTTATCCTTATGTTTGAGCTAATTCATATACATAATAGTTTCATACTTTGTAAATTAACTTGGCCCCCCTCATAGTTTAATTTCATAAACAATTTTTAATATTCAAAGATCACTTTACCCAAATCCTAATCATGGATCCCCATGATCAAATCTACTAGATAAATCGAGAAATAGGTATTAGCCAAATATAGAAGAAAAAAAATAGGAACAAAGGCCTATATATTAAAGAGAATCAACATTACATACAATGACATTTAAGTAAGGAGAAGGATGGCCCAAATGTTGGGCCACACGAGTTTGATTAAAGTTGTGGGTTGATTTGCTATCTACCAAAATAACCATTTGACCAGAGATGGCATCTTGTCCAAGCCTAACCCAGGACAAAATCGAGTCAGGCAAGGCTGGCCCAATTTTGACATCCATGGTCTGGATTGATTTTGACATCCCTATTTTGGTATCTCAAAAGTAAAAAGACTGTCCTTTTACACATTACAAAATTGAAACTGATCACAATACAGTACTATAAATGGGAAACAAAATGCTTATAAACTTTTATTGAATGATATACGTAATGAATAAAACTATGGAGAAGGACATGACATTTGGCTTGAATTGATGACGATCAATGTGCACATACAAACGACGAGGAATCAAAAGGATTTGAAGTGTTCTACATCGTTGCACCTTCACGATTGAGAGCTATCATAAGTTTATTATAAACCACATATCCTGTGTCTAGATTACTTGAAATTTAACCTTAATAAACTATATCTTTTCCTAGTATCTTGCAATTGTAAGAAGGGAGAAATAGTATTAAGGGGAAATCTAACAACCCAACAAAACTTGCTTACAAATGAATATTACTTAGCAGTTTCCAATTGGTTAAAGAACCAAGTATACATAAAAATGGATCAAAGATTGATTCTTGCACTACTATAAGGTTACTTTGATAGAAACAATATAATAGAAAACAACTCAAAGTGAAAGGTTAAGATCCAACTCTGGTTTCTTTTCAGTTTTAGATTGCTTTTGATTCTGGGAAGCAGTTGGAAGTAACATCACAGAACTATCATGTCTCTATTGAACATACTCAGCAAAATCTTCCCATATGAAGGATGGGATCCACGTTGATTTCATCTCATTTTCTTTTGGTTTTGTATAAATCTTAGCATACATTAGGCTCCCTACTGCAAAAGCATATGAAATATTTTTCATTTGTTCCCTTTCAAGCTCATTTCTTGGGTACTGGTTCAAATTGAACCTATCACCCTTCACAATAGGTGATATACTCGGTGAATAATCTTTCATCCAAAATCTTTCTAAGATCATTTTGATATAGGTTTATAGGAATAGACCTAAAATGTATTGAGATATGTCCCTATAGATCTTAATGCCAATGACATAAGATGTCTCCCCCATATCCTTCATATCAAAATTCTTAGAAAGAAACTATTTCATCTCATATAGCAAACCCTTGACATTTGTGGTAAGTAAAATATCATCCACATATAGAACAAGGAAACAAATTTTACTCCCACTAACTTTCAGATATATGCATTGATCCATGATATTCTATACAAAACCATATAAAGAGATGATATCATGGAATTTCAAATACCATGGACGGGAGGCTTGTTTTAATCCATATATAGATTTCTCAAGCTTAGACACCAAATGCTCACCGTCACTAAAGAAGAATCTTTTCGGTTGTTTCATATAAACTTCATCTTTTAAGTCTCCATTTAAGAGCATTGTTTTCACATCTATTTGATGTAATTCCATATCAAAATGGGCAACCAATGCCATAATCCCTCGTAAGAAATCCTTTTTAGATACAGGAGAAAAGGTCTTTGTGTAATCGATTCCTTCTTGTTGAGTAAATCCTTTGGCAACAAGTCTAGCTCTATATCTTTCAACATTGCCTAATGAGTCCTTTTTTGTTTTAAAGACTTATTTACATCCAATGGCCTTTACACCATTAGTCAAATTGACAAGATCCTAGACTTTGTTAGATGTCATAGAATTCATCTCATCTACCATGACATTGTACCACAATTAAGATTCATTGCAACTCATGGCTTGTGAAAATGTTTCAGGGTCATTTTTGGCTCCAATATTATAGTCAGCTTCTTGTAAATACACAATGTAATCACTAGGTATTTTTTATTTCTTCTCTATAGTTGATCTTCTTAATATTGTATTAGCGCCCTCCGAAAGAGGAGCATGTACAACTGATTGCTCAACAACCTTTGGTGATTGCTAAACAATCAGATCTACTAGATTGTCATCAGCAGCTTGTGGACTACCCATTTGACTTTGAAGGATGCTATGAATGACAATCAATCAATTACTTGAAATAGGAGTTTGTATTTCACAATGATCCTTCTCAAAAAAACTTAGTCCTGAGATTGATCACTCCCACTAATCAAGTTATTCTCAAGAAACTTTGCATTTTTTGATTCCACAAACCTAGTACTCTGAGACAGACAATAAAATATGTACCCGTTGTACCTTTCAGCATATCCAATGAAACACCCACTTATAATCCTCAAATCTGGTTTCTTTTCTTGTGGATTATAAACTCTTACTTTAAATGGGCATCCTCAAAAGCGTATATGTCACAAACTTGG
>JANITW010000004.1:11146179-11157510 GCA_027564335.1 Erythroxylum williamsii | reverse complement strand
AACAACAGTAAATCATCATCAAAGTCACTTACTTGATTCAACAAAGTCTCCAGTAGGTGAGAGTGAATCAATAGCACAAAAAAATTAAACATTTGATGTTTCGGTGGGTGAACAAGAAAAGAGTTTTGGTAAAGGAGTTCTTTCAGTGAAGAACAAAACATGAAAAACATAACATCAAGCTTCAGCAATTTTCTTTCCAGCAACACACTTAACTACGTGTGTTCCCTGTGTGTGGGCCATGTGCCAACATACAAGGCAGCCACAGGTCGCTATTCCATTTGTCACTTATTTTCTTAGTCCAAAATATCCCCAATTTTTTTAAAATTTCTAAAATTCACCAAAAATTTTGAAATAATAATATGACTCTCCAAATAAATTTTCAATACACAAAAACCACGATTCTTATTTTAATCGCATTTATAAATCATTTATACCAGGAAAATGTCAATGAATGCATATACAAATAATTGTAATGTGCAAGATCAATAATATCGTGTATGTGTATGTCACATTATGCATAAGCATGAATTATGCTTCCTAATTCTCATTAATCTCTAATAAACACCATTTTAACCTTAATTCAAGTAACATGATGCTACAAACAAGGTCTTCAAATGCAATTTTTTCTTCAATAAAATATCTAATTTTGCTAGGAGCACCAATGGACATTTCCATGAGTTGCTATCATTATATAGGTAACTTAAATATCATACTAGTAGAGAAAACATAATTGTTTTGATGAATAATAATCAACAGTGTTGAATTGTTCGGTATAACCTAGACAATAGAGTTCAAATTGATCATCTAATTTTTAAGTATAATTTTTGAAAGAAAAATAACAAATCCGTGTTTGACCAGTTCTATTAAAATTGAACATGCTCTAGCATTATGTTGAACAATAAATTTTTAATATATTCTTCTTTTCCAATTAAACAAATTTGTAATTACAAATACATCTCAGGATTAAGCAATGTATTCATATATTAATATATAATTGGACAATTAATAACTAAAAATTTCTAATTATGAACAAATCATAATACCGACGACTCATGTCAACATACCTCAAAAGTATCAAACTTAGTTGGCGTGTTCGGTGCCTAAAATGCCTAATAAAACAAATAATGGTTGGTCAATTTGGCCAACCATACCTTCAATCTCCTGCTTATAAATAAGCAGGAGATAGACAAAGAGAATGCATCTCTTACGGGGTAGAACAAAAATAAAAAAAAGAGAAGTGAGGCGAGAGCAAAAGAGAGAAAAAGAAGAGAGAGACAAAACAATATGTATTTTTTTTGTCTAGTTTTTTTCCTTGTAATTCTCCAAATTTTTAGTAGTAAAATTCTTCTATCCTTGCCCATAGTTTTTATCCTGATTTTAGGAGTTTCACGTAAAATCTGTGTGTCTATGTTATCTTCAATATTTTTAGTTTAGTTTTAGCTGCGACTCTACTAAGTCCTAATTGTTCCTAACAAAAAAAGGTACCTAGTCCACTTGCTAAATTGATACCATATTTACATTTTTTTATATTTTATGCCAGCTCGAGTAATTATCCTTCCTTATATTGATACCATCTTTACATATTTTTATATTTTATGCCACGAGTAATAATCTTTCCTTATTCTTTCTTTAATAAACCTTCAGTCACGAGAATTTCATAAGAACAAGTGCCAAAACAAGTAGTCAAGACTACTAGTTTAAGTCCCACTAATATCAAAACACCAGCGAAATCTCTGCCTTCAAACAAACTCCAACTAAAGTCTAAACAGACAATCATTTCCTAGTCCTCAACTTTTTGGTCAAAAAGCTATGATAGGGCTCATATACTGGTACGATTTCATATGTTTTGGTATAGTAGTGGGGGCCTACATTGGGTCATTGTGGGTGCTATGGAGAAAAGAACTCGTAACAGAATGTGACGACAGCACCTTTTACGACGGCCTCCTCGTGTCTCGACCGGACAACGGCTGTTTTGTGGAAACTTTTCCCAGCAATCACGTTAGTTCGTCGCAGTTATGGACCACTTGCTGGAAAGGTGTGAGCCCAATGTGGCTACTCCTTACTCGTTTCATGTCGTTTCTGATCATGGCTGTGTTATTGACCTTGGATATTGTGGACTGGGGTCCCACCTTCTACGTTGACGATGCCGGGTAAGAATTCTTCCTTCTTCATTCCTTGATTTTGTGGTCTTTAAATGGCTACAACAGCGTCGACAATTAAAACTTTTGTTCATCACAACAAAGGTATGTTTCGCAGTTCCGTATAATATTTTTGCTCTGTATATAAAATCTTTATACCGGTAGTAAATCCTAGAAAATCGAGTTGTTTATTCAGGGAATGTTATAGGACTATTAAGTTTCACATTTTTCAGGTAGAGAATAGTGGTCAGGTCCGGTGAAAATTAAATGCCAATATCCAAGAGGACACAGACTCCAATATTACACTAATGCTTCCTTGTCTTATATCCTTTATTGAGAAAGAGATTGACTGTCGCAGTAATAAGTTAAATATCAGTGCAATAAGGAAAGTTGGTAGATAGGAAACCCTAGATTGGCCAGTACCGCCCTCGGTCCTGTCTCTAACAACAACCGGAAATGGAAAAGGAAGCTAATGGTAGAAGAACCAATTTTTTGTTTTACGCCTACACACAGTATATACACAATCTCATCATATGTTATAATTTATAACATGTTCTACTTTAAGGGATAGAATAGGATAATTGTGTCATTTTAGGGAGTTTATGAACTATAGTTTAATGAGTCAATATATAGTTATTAGGGTACTACCATATGCCTCAAATGTAATTAGTAAATTATTAACTATCCCATTATAATTATGAAACATACATTAGACAATTCGATTAATAGTTATGTATGAAATTAATGTTGCGATTATATTAGTCCACATATTTCTAACATTCTCTCATTTGGACAATATAATCAAACCACCGTACTAATTTTCATCATCCAAAAGTAGTCAAATAAATCATATGCAATATTATATCGACAGGATATATATATTACACATGATTTGGCCCTGGAGATGTTCAAATACTACAATAACCATTAAAACAACATACATGCAGTACAACAACTGAGATTTTGCATTTATCTCCTTTTGTACTTATCATTTTGTCAGACTAAGTATGTATCTATATATATATAGATTTAAGTAATTTAGTTCCGTCTTACTTTCAACTCGAGTTTTGGGTAGTAAAGTGGTATCAGAGCTCAGGTATGTGCCTGAGGTTTAGTCCCACGTCTCGTGTTCGAGTTCCAACACAACTACTGGTTCTGAACTAGCCTGTGAAGCAGTGAAGCGTGGTGGGTTTGCAGTCATTTCGTGTCAATATTAACACACACACACATACATATGTATACGCAAACATCATTATGCATGTTTCCCATATAAAAGTCATCAGCAATCCATACAAAATGCTAACATGTTCAATACAAAATAACAAACTTCCACTAATCTTATCAAACTAGGCTCCTAACAATCCCATGTGAGAGACATGTCATGTAAACACACATATAGGTAAGCCCTTTGTAAGTGGATCTGTTAACTTGCTAGCTGTAGGCGTATACTCAACAATAACGAGGGATTCATCGACTTTCTTTTTAACAAAATAGTACTTTATATCAATATGCTTTGAGTGAGAAGTACTTATAGTGTTCTTAAAGAATGCTACAGTTGCAGAGTTATCACAATAAAATTTCAGCAGACTTGAAATAAGGTCTACAATAATCAATGCTGAAGTAAAATTCCACAGTCATATTGCTTGACAAGCTGCCTCATAGCACGCCATCTACTCTGTCTCTATTATAGAGAACGCTGTGAGTGTCTGCTTGACACTTTTCCATGACATGGCTTCTCTAGCCATCATAAAGATGTAGCTTGCAGTTGACTTTTTATCATCCAAACTACATAATTAGCATCACTGAACCCAACTATAAAAAGAGTGTCAGTTTGCCGATAAGTTAACATATGATCTTTGGTACCTTGAAGATACCTTATGACCTTCTTAGCCGCTTTTCAATGGCTAAGTCCAGGATAACTCAAATATCTACCCAACACGCTTACAACAAAAGTAATATTAGGTCGTGTGCATACTTGAGCATACATCAGGCTACCTACAAGTGATGCGTAAGGAATGACTTTTATTTTATCTCTCTTTTTATCATTTTGTGGACATTAGGCCTTTGAGAACTTGTCAACCTTCACTATTGGTATCTTTCTAAGAGAACAAGAATGTAATTGAAACTTTTCAAGATCCAATCAATGTAAGTTTTATGAGACAATCGAAAAATCTCATTAGCTCTATCTCGGAGAATATGAATTTCAAGTACATAAGAGGCCTCACTAAGATCCTTCATATCAAAATGACTAAATAATAATTGTTTTGTCTCAAACAATAGATTAGTATCATTAGAAGCAAGTAGAATGTCATTAATATATAATATCAAAAAAATGAAACTGCTCTCACTGAACTTCATATATATATATTGATCAACTACATTCTCCTTGAAGCCATTTGCAGTGACAACTATATCAAACTTGAGATGCCACTGCCTTGATGCTTGTTTTAACCCATAAATAGACTTTTTGAGCTTGCAAACCATGTGTTCTTTACCAGTTATCTCGAAACCAACTGATTGGGTCATATAAACATCTTCATACAGATCTCTATTTAAGAAGGTGGTCCTCGCATCCATTTGATTGAGTTCCAAGTCAAAACGAGCAGCCATAATGATTCGTAGTGAATCTTTGGTAGAAACTGGTGAGAAGGTTTCTTTGAAATCAATCCCTTCTCTCTGGCTATAGCCTTTAGCTATAAGTCTAACCTTATACCTTTCTACTTGTCTACTTGAGTCATATTTGATTTTGTAAATCCACTTGCGTCCAATATGTTTACAACCTTTCCATTTTATGACATGGAACTCAACTCATGTTCTATTGCATTCATCCATAATGCAGATTGAGGACTATTCATGGCTTCTTGAAAACTGATTGGTTCAGTGTTATCTCCCACATTGAACTCATATTCTTGCAAATAGACAATATAGTTATCAGGAATGACGGGTCTACGTGTTCTTTATGATCTCGTCACAACAACTTCATCATCCCCAGTATCAATGACTTCATCCTGTGCTTGATTCTGAGGTTTATCATGAGATTCTACTAGAATCTGTTCAATCATAGGATCATCAGTAGGAGCGGTAGTGATAGATACAGGGACTAGAATACGTTCTTCCCTGAATACAATTTCTTTTGACCCTTGACTCGAGCCAAATTCATATTTAAAATAGATAGCTCTATCTTATTCTATAATTCTGGTCTTGTGAGATGGGCAATAGAATCTAGAACCCCTTGATCTGACTGTGTAGCGTATGAAGTAGCCACTAATAGTTTTCGAAACAAACTTCTCAGATTGCAGATTATAAGGCTTCACTTTTGTTTTACATCCCTAAACATGAAAACGGCGCAAGCTTGGTCTCTTACTTAACCATAATTCATATGGAGTCTTTGGGAATGACTTGCTAGGTATTTGATTCAAGATATAAGCAGTTGTTTTCAACGCCTCAACCCATAAAATCAGGTAAACTAGAATAACAATGGATACATAAATCAAATTATAACCTAGTTTATCCAAAATGGATACATAAATCAAATTCTCCCTATTAGAGGGTAAATAAGCGACATCATGTAACATTAAAAGATGTCATGTATTGAATTGTAGTTTAACTATCCCAAAAAATTTGACTTTGACTTTGGTATCGTCTCCCATGTACACATGTTGGTCAGAACCAGTCGGCCTTCTTCGACTTATCAGTTTCTGCAAGGAATTCGTAGCGTGAATTGTTGCTCCAGTATCTAACCACTAAGTATTTAAGCGCACAACAATAACATTGGATTCTAAACAAACCATCACAAGACAATTACCTTTCTTCTCTAAGTGAGCTTTGAGTTTTTAGTAATTAGCTTTCTTGTGCCCAAAACTCTGACAAAAGTTGCACTTACCTTTAAAAACTTATTCTTCTGACTAACAGAACAGAAGATTTGTTCGCCTGCCCATTTCCTTTAGGACCAACAACTTTCTTCTTGAAAGGCTTTTGGTCACTTTGAGCTATTAGAAGTGAACTTTCTCTTTTGAGAATTGTTGTGGTTTGTCATTGTGGAGATGCTTCTTGCCCGTCCCTTTTTCATGTCATCCTCTTCCTTGGCAAGAATAGTAGTCATCTCTTCAACTTTCCATTGCTCTTTTTGAGCATTATAGCTTGATATGATCGAATCAAATTTAGAAGAAAGAGTCCCCATCACAAACCATACCATGTAATTCTTACCAAGGTCCATATCCATAGCTTTAAGCTTATGGTAACAACCCATGAGCTTGTCGATGTGAGCCCAATGTCACTTGCACCATCATAAATGGTGTGATGAAACATGTTTAAGTACTCATTCTTTTCACTTTTTGAGAACTTCATGTACTTCTTCTTAATGGCAACAAGAAAATCCTTTACAATATTAGCCTCGAGAATACTATCACGAATGGATTCATCCATGTGATACTTCATAATCATCAAACAACATCGGTTAGAGTATTCCCACTCCTTATAGGATTTCCTTTCCTTCTCATAACACCATCAGCGGGTTTAGGTGGTGGATCAATTCTCAAGGCCAAGTCCATTTGCATGATAGTCAAATTCATTACGAGAGATTCTACCTACTATTTGTGGTTCGTTCCAGTCGGCGTCAAGATAGCAGAGACTCTTGGATTGCTTAAAGTTGAATGAGAACCAAAAGCAATAACTATGGTATGCATATTAAAACATAATCATGCAATTCGTTTTTTTTCTGAAAATTAATTATATCATTAATGCTAGAGTGGCATAAACATATGGGAAAAATAGAATTAAAAAAATGGAGCAAAAAAAAAGAAAAAAAGGGTCTAAAAAGGCCCTTACACGCACGCTCACACTCACTGTGCAGAATTTTTTTTTATTTTTTAAATTAATAAAATAAAAAATAGAAAGGAAAATGTATCAAGGTCAAGACGACGCCTACCTTGGGACGGGTCAACGGGTCGCAGGTTGACTTGACTATATCTCCCTCTCTAGCCTTTAGTTTTCGATGATTTTTGAGGCATTTTCTTTCATTTTTCATGCCCTATAGATTTCTTATATCCATTTCAGTCAAAAGTGCTCCAAAATTCAAAAATATCAAGCCCATTTTGACAATGAATGAAAACACGAAATTTAAAAAAAAAACTCCCCCAAAAAACCATAATTCTTTGTTCAAAACAGAGGTAAAAGGCAACAACAACAACCAACAACGGTTTCTCCACCTCCAACGCATCATTTCGAAGTCATTTTGTCAAAAAAATGATTTGAAAACAAATGAGTTTATATAAAAAAGAGCCTTAAAATCAAATGACCATGGAGCTCTAATACCAATTGCTATAAACTCAGATGCATTCACTTTCAATCACACAACCAAGATCTCATTTTATTTAGAGCATAACAATACAATAAGATTAAACATGCCTCCAATAGTTGGCATAGAGTCTTGACATATTCTCTCCATCTTTCACCCCAACCTATCAAAAATCTTCTGCAAGAGGAAGCTAGCTAATGGTAGAAGACTTAATTTTCTGTTGTACACCCACACATCATATATACACAATCTGATCATATGTTATATCTTATGATATGTTCTACCCTAAGAGATATAATAGGATAATTGTGTTATTTTAGGGATGTTATAAATTATAGTTTAATGGGGCAACATATAGTTATTAGGATACTACCATATGCCTCAAATGTAATTAGTAAATTATTAACCATTTCATTATAATTATTAAACATACATTAGACAATTCGATTAATAAGTTTACATATGGAATTAATGTTGCGATTATATTGGTCTACATATTTCTAACAGCTGCTTAAGATGGATAATAATGTTAGGAATTTGAACTGAATTTACAAATATATGCAAGTAATACACTTAGGAGATAGCTTAAATGATGTTTTTAACAATGATTGCCGGTTATTGTCTCCTCTGCCGAGAAATTCATGTGGTAGTATTACATTCATCTGATGTTTAAACTAAAGTTGTTAGTTGAGAATGTTGAGTAAAATCTCCAAAATTTGGATAAATTGTTTTGTCTGCAGGTGGACATTTACGTTGGTTACGTATCTTATGATATATTTCGGGGTAAGTCAAAAGTTATTACATAACCTGTTAATTATATCCTGGTATATTTGGCCCCGTTTAGTGTTCCACAGTATATATCCTTTTGCTTTTTGCTTGCTGAAGACGTCTGGTGGAACTGTGCACACAGCTGGCCACTGTAATATCTACTTACGGATGTTTCCTGTCTGCATCGCAACCTTCTTTTGGAAATGGGGTAACGAAAAGAGATGTTGAAGAGGTTGGAATATTGTCCTCCATAACCTACATAGAAAAGGAAGCTAGGGCAACCATCAAATTACAAAGTCGCTCTGCTGAGGAGGTTGCTCGACAAAGGGCTGGATTTTGGGGGTATCTTATGCAGATTTTATATCAGGTTAGCCCAATTCATAACTTTGGGGGCCTATATTACCCTGAATTTCACAAGGAAATTTGCCACAATTTTCAGATTTGCCTTTGTGTTTTCTTATAATTTTCTGTTCATCGGTTTCATGAAAAATTTCCCTTTGGCAACAGACTAGTGCAGGTGCAGTGGTCCTGACAGAAGTTGGTTTTTGGTGCATTATAGTCCCTTTTGGATCAAACGCACATCTTCAGCTGGATTTGGTGAGAATCAACGTTTCCCCCAGCTGCATATATTTCGCTTCTGTGTTGGGTCTCCTAGCCTCAAAGTGCTTTTTTAGTATGTTGCTTTCTTGGTAATCTATAAACAAATTTACAGGATTGTCGCTTATGCTTGATATATTGAATATGGATTGCTATAAACAAAAGGATTTGAGTAACTTGTTGATATGTGGTTTCCAGTTGATGGGTTGCATGCACATTCTAAGTGCAGTTTTTCTTCTGATAGACACTGCTCTCAACAACCTTGTAAGTGGAATTGGAAGCTTCTTTCCTACACCTAATTATTAATATACTTGCGTTTATATGGATGAATAAGCAAATAACAGATAGCATATTGAAGCACAACGTATCTATAGATAAGATTCCTTCATTTTTGTCTTGCTTCTAGGCATTTCCATGGTTTCGGATGGCGTACCTTGTGCAGTGGAGCTGCTTTTATGTTGTCTTCCAATGGGTTATTCACGCCTATGCTTTCACATGGTAAGCATTTCTGTTAAAATGTGTCCATTTTAAAAGCTAATAACGTATATTCCGAACCTCTTCCAGGCTGCCAGAACCATTTCTTGCGCTAGATTTACCGTGGGCTCCTTTGTGGTATGCATAAAAAAATGTTTTTGGCTGTATTATCCTGACGCCAATACACTGTGATGATTGTAGATATCTTGCAGGTATTTTGTCCTGGCGATCGTTCACATTCCCTGTTATGGATTATGTGTCATGATTGTTAATGCAAAGAACTCAATTTTCCCCAGCCTGTTTCCTCTTGCTTATGTCAGGTCTTACTAGTTGAGACGATTATTCTGGAAAATTGGAAATGAAGAATGGTTAATAAATGGTGTTGTTGCAAATATAGCTGGTATTAGTGAAAATGGCTATAAATGCCCTCACGGATTGCTCAACTGGTAGGGGGTCACACCGAGTCTCCTGAATTTTGTGCACTTCCAAATCTCCCTGAAACTTGTTAAAAGGGGTTCGATTTGCGTTAAGTTTTAATTCCTGATTATTTCTATCCTTTGGTTTTGAGCTGGTTAATTGTCAAATAATCTTTTTCAATGTATGACTACAGATGGTGAGGAAACAAGATTCGGGTGACTAGTTTGTGTCTCCCAAATCTTTTTTTTTTCAAAGTGTGTATGCTCCCGAAGATACTACCAATACATGTCTATCCAATACAGCATAATACTTCAAATGCAAATTTTACCACAGTATCTACAGTTCTTTTAGTTTTACGTAAAAAGAATACCCAAATTAAAGATTTATCTGGAGCACTAGTTTGTTGCCTGTATCCTGATAGGTCCCAGTCAAAACCTGCTAGAACAAATGAAAAGAGAAGCAAATATGAAGAATAAATATGCAAAATATTCTACTTTTGGTGAGAATAAACCAATAACTTAAGTTGACGCTCAAAATCTCCTTAACATTGATAATTGAAACATTTAAATACAAAATCTGCAGCAACTACTTTAGTCCTAAGTACAAGGAATTCTAAATACTAAAGATATTCCACTAATAGTTAATGGATAACATGACCCACTACACCACTAGACCCACTAAACAAATAGATCACACGTTAACTAGACCCACTAAACAACTAGATCCCACGTTTCCCATATTGTGATCTCAACATATCCCTTTCTCGTTTGACCCAACTTTTAATTCTTAAATCATAGAAGCTGCAATCTGTGTTGATCATTCTCCTCCCTGATTAGTCAGTATTTTCTACATCGAGTAAGGAATGCAGGTTGGCCTCACAATTATGATTGAAAAACCTGAGGTTGCTGTTTAGCAAAATTATTGTTATGCCCTTTTTCAAACTGAGATTTTCAGTTGCTTATTAGAAAGTTTACTTTCAACTACTATTTTTCGAATTTGATCCCAATTAGAAAAATTAAACACACAATAAATAAATTAACACAAGAACTTTGTCAACACAGTTCAACATATATGGCCTACATCTATGGGGTTTTTACTCGGATTAATCAGCTTTTACTGAAGTACAATAGTCTTACGTAAGTTTATTATGGAGCCGATACCACTCACTCCTTTATGCTATCCGCTTGTACTCACGCTCTTGAAAGTTATCTCACACATAATAATATGACTACTTTATGCTAACCTGAATAGAGGATTTTGAAGCAACGAATGATAACAAAGATAAAAATATATGAAGTGATTAAATCAATAATAACATAAATAAAAAGACACTTGAGTCAAAGAACACTCTACTTGTAGCGCCCCCATATCGTATGGTACACACCGGGACGCCCGTAGGTCATTCCGACTCATATCTTATGATAAGGGTGAGCTACGAACAATCACTACCGTACTTCACATGGCATCATAAGAATAAAACACTAATATACAAATCACTAATTTTTGAAACCAAAGTTTTCCTCATTTCATTCATCAAAATCAAGGAGTTTATACATCTGTCATTATGACTTCTCTCGCCAACACAATCTACACGGCAGGAAAAGTCCCTCTGGAGCTAGGAGTCTACTCTCGGTCCTGAAA